>JARVZY010000762.1:0-29346 GCA_030686995.1 Artemisia argyi | reverse complement strand
AGGACTGGAATTATAAATCATATGATAAGGAGATTTTCCATTTAGCACAGAAGAAGGCAATCTGTTAATAAGATATGCAGCAGTTAGCACACAATCAGTCCAAAACCTTAAGGGTATTCCCCCCTGAAACATAAGACATCTCGCCACATTTAAGAGATGTCTGTGTTTCCTTTCAGCCACACCATTTTGCTGTGGGGTGTAGGCAACAGATGTTTGGTGTGTGATCCCCATGTTATCACAAAACTTGTTAAAGATTTGATTTTGAAACTCAGTCCCATTATCACTTCTAAACACTTTAACCGTCTTTTCGAATTGATTTTTAATCAAATTGTAAAAGATATTAATTGAATCAAAAACTTCATCCTTGGATTTAATAAGGTACACCCACACAGCTCTGGTATAATCGTCAACAATGGTAAGAAAATATCTATGGCCAGAGTGACTGACCACCTTATACGGACCCCACAGATCAAGATGAACAATATCACCAAGCATTTTAGACTTATGATCACTTAAAGGGAAAGGTTCCCTAGTCTGTTTAGCTCTTTGGCATGTTTCACAAATCTCATATTTATCATTCTTTTTAATTTTTAAATGATCTTTTAGAACATCAAGAGCAGGGTCACCAGGGTGGCCAAGTCTACAATGCCAATCATAAGCAGATAATGAGCACTTGTAATTAATGTCAATATCATCACACTTAGTACCTTCAGTATCTAAATAGTATAAACCACCACATTGTTTACCAATCCCCAGAATGATTTTTTGATTCAAATCCTGATTCACAAAGAAGCATTTACTTTCATCAAACACAACCAAGATCTTATTATCTTTAGCAAGTTTATGAACAGAAATCAAGGTCACACAATAATCAGGGATCACAAGCACGTCAAACAGGACAAGACCATTTCCAAGTTTCAGGTTTCCAATTTTAGTAATGATGGCACTAGTGCCATTTGGGTGAGAAACTTTGATATTAAGATGAGAAATATCATAAACATTATCCAACTCTTTCTCATTATTGGTCATATGTTGATTAGCACCAGAGTCCACAACCTTCCCAACATAGTTCAACTTAGTCATTAAGCTAGAACTAGAATAGAAAAATTTATCAAAGTTTTCATTGAAGAGTTTGCTAGAATTAAAATAAGTACCTGCCATGTTGGCTTGAGCATTTTTCTCAGACATTTTGTTATCCTTAATAAGAGAGAGTAAGGTGGCAAGTTGCTCATCAGTGAACCCAGAGGATCCAGTACCACTGTCAGACCCAGAGGATCCAACAGAAGTGTAAGCAACATTTTTACTCTTACCACCTTGTCCCCCTTTCTTTTTTCCAAAATCAGCGGGATACCCAATGATTTTAAAACATCTGTTTATAGTATGTCCAGTGTAACCACAATTTTCACACACAACATCAGAGTTAGTAGGCACATTAGGTCTTATCACATTGGGACTACTAGGTCTGAACCCAGTGTTGGTATTAGGTCTGAAATTAGTGGTAACAGGTTTGCCATAAGTATAAGGGTTCTGATTTCTTTGAAAGTTGTTTCTAGCAGGACCACTGGCCAAGAAGGCAGAGGTCTGACCCTTTAGAGAGGGATCAGAATTAGTACCAGAAGCCACTCTGTGAGATTCCTCACTAGAGATGATGGCATAAGCCCCTTTCACATCAGGTAAGGTCTCTCTAGATAAAGTAGAACTCCTAATACTCATGTAGGACTCATCAAGACCCATCAAAAATTGCATAAGTTTCAACAGTTGATTATGTTTTTTAAATTCACTAGAAGAAGTGCACACACAATTAGGCAACTCAACCATAGCATCATACTGTTTCCACAGAGCATTCAACTTATGATAATAGTCAGACAAATTAGATCCATTTTGTTTCAAGGTACTGATTTTATGATGCAAATTGAATATCACAGATCCATCAACTTTATGATAGGTTTCCTTTAATTCATTCCAAACATGTTTAGCCTTTTTAGAGAAAATTTGACCAAGGAATAACTCCTCAGAAACAGAATTCAAAATCCATCCTAAGACAACAGCATTAACTCTATTCCATTGCTTACCCAAAACCTCATCAGTGATGGACCTTATACAGGTACCATCAATAAAGCCAATTTTGTTTTTTCCCTCTAGGGCAAGAAGCATAGCATTAGCCCAAACTTGATAATTTTCAGTTCCTCTTAGTTTGACAGAGATAACAGTAAGCACAGCAGAGTCATTGGGATGCAAATGTAAAGGATTACTAACTTCAAGCTTACCAATAAGAGTGACAGAATCATTGACACTCTCATTGTCAGAATCACCAGTTTCAGCCATAGAAACAGTAAACAAACAATCACAAGGTAATAAAAAACAAGGCAAAGAACCAACAACACCTTATACCACCACAGATAACAAGTAAATCCCAAAACAACCAAATAAAAAATAAATAAACAAGGGATAAGAGGTGTTACAGAGCTATATCCGCAGCACAATCGAACTGTTCCTCCTAGATTCACTTAGTCTAGGAAGAAACAGAACCTCCAAGCCACGAGCAACTTTGTTTCTCCTAGATTCACTTAGTCTAGGAGGCAACAAAGCCTTCAACCACCAATAACTACAGGATCCCCACAGCACCCGAATCACCAAAGACAACCTGGCTCTGATACCATGTAGAAAAACATGATATGCAGAAACCAACTCCTTTATATTACTTAAACCAACCAAAGTTCAACAGCGGAATAAGAGAACAACTAACGATCACCACAGCTACTCTGGTGTGACCCTATTATCTAACTTGATAATAGTTTTACAAGATAAAATTGAAAGATAAATGATAGATATGATCTTGAGACAAAGTCTCAAGATCTGATGTACAAAATGAGAGAGAGATCCGTGAGAACGGCTCACACAATAATAATACTCTCCTCACCCTAAAATAAGATATAAGAGACTATTTATATCCCAGCACCCTCAACGGACAAAAGAGGAGCGGGGTGAGATAAAGATTGATCCTGGGCTCCAGACATGGGCTTGAGAGAGACAATGGGCTTAGGCCAAACCTGAAACATAAGACAACAAACAAAAAACAACATTGGGGAATATTGGATTATATTTCAACACATATGCTACTATTTATAGTGAGAAATAATAAGGCTTGTGATACTATGCTTGCAAACAAATCTATGAAATTGAGAGTTTTTTTTTTTTTTTTTTTTTTTTTTTACAAGTTTGTTTTATTTTTATAAAACTTAGACTTTATACCCCTTAAACTTTATATTTAAAAAACACAACATATATCTTGTTTTAAAAATACAACTTGTATATGCACGGGATTATAAATATCAAAATGAACGAGTTATTGTGTATGTAAATAAATAAACGAGGTTGTATGTATACGAACAACTCATGTTATTCCTATTTATGAGTTTAAATAAGGATATCCGAAACAATAATTTTAAGTTTTGGTGTTTGTTGAAAATATATGCTATTACTTATAGTAAGAAAAGACGGAATTGCATATATATTGCTCAAAAGATGAATACTTGCATTTATATATATCTTGGTACAAGTTTTTGATGCATATGATATAATTGTTTTGATGCATGCAAAGGATATATATGTAATTTGCATCTTTAGAGAGATATATATGCAAATGTCCCGTAAAAAAATAAGACATGTGATACTCGTTTGCAAACCAATCCATGAAATTGAGAGCATCTTCTTTTTCTTTTTCCTTTGACCTTTATGTTCTTACAAGTTTTTTTATTCAATGGTTATGAAACTGTATTTTACAAGTGATTTCTCAAATCCAATATTTTTCATACACCTAATGTGTTCCTTTGTTTGTTTGTTTGTTTGTTTCATTTTACTCTCTTTGTTTTTTTAAAGGAAAGAAAAATGACGAAATGAAGTGCTTTACAATAAACATATCACAGATTTATGTGGAGCATCTTCAATATAGTCATGTTCTCAATTTGGACTTTAATTTTAGAAAGAATCTAATTTATGTTCATTTCTTATTGGCATAATGTAACAATAGCAAATAGCAACCGAGAGTAGAGATTGTGATTATGTGACTATTTGCAAATTATGATAAACAAAATTTTTAACAAAAACCATTTTCACACAATACTTAAAAAATATTGATGTTCAAAGTACATAAATCAATGAATAAGGATGAACCTCATTATGTTCTCAAGTTTGATTTTAGAAAGAAAAAGAAGTTAAATGAGTGAAACTTAAAAATTGTCATATTCTGGAATTTTTAAAGATGAAAGTGAAATATAAAAGAGATGAAAGTTGGATGTTTTTTATGTGAATACTTTCATCCCATATTTGGGATGAAAGTGAAGTAAACAAGTACAACCATCTATACTACCTATAAAGCAAAAATGGTCAAAGGTGAAAGTGGAAGAGTCAAGAAAAGTGAAATGTGAAATGTTGAAAAATATATATAAGGAAATTATAAAATGTAATTAATACTCTTATTAAAACACCCCATTACTTAAAAGTACAATGATTTATACACATTGTACAACCAATTAAAACAATTAATACTAATCACAAACCGGGTTGACCCGGGACGCTTCAAACCCAACGGGTTGAACCGGTTTAATTTGACCCGTTTTCGACCCAACCTAGCAAGTTGACCCGGTTTAAATCGACCAAATTTTTGACCAGAACGGTTTAACAGGTTGAACCACTCGGGTCGAACTGGTTTAAAAACATATCTAGCAAATTAAATACAACCAATTAAAACAATTAATACAAATCACAAACAGGGTTGGCCCGGGACGCTTCAAACCCGACGGGTTGGATTGGTTTAATTTGACCCATTTTCGACCCAACCTAGCAAATTGACCCGGTTTAAATCAACCAATTTTTCGACCGGAACGGTTCAACCGGTTGAACCACCCGGGTCAAACCGGGTTTCAAAACATATCTACCAAATTAAATATAACAAATTAAAACAATTAATACAGATCACAAACCGGGTTGACACGGGACGCTTCAAACCCGAAGGGTTGAACCGGTTTAATTTGACCCGTTTTCGACCCAACCTAGCAAGTTGACCCGGTTTAAATCGACCAAATTTTTGACCAGAACGGTTTAACAGGTTGAACCACCCGGGTCGAACTGGTTTAAAAACATATCTAGCAAATTAAATACAACCAATTAAAACAATTAATACAAATCACAAACAGGGTTGGCCCGGGACGCTTCAAACCCGACGGGTTGGATTGGTTTAATTTGACCCATTTTCGACCCAACCTAGCAAATTGACCCGGTTTAAATCAACCAATTTTTCGACCGGAACGGTTCAACCGGTTGAACCACCCGGGTCAAACCGGGTTTCAAAACATATCTACCAAATTAAATATAACAAATTAAAACAATTAATACAGATCACAAACCGGGTTGACCCGGGACGCTTCAAACCCGAAGGGTTGAACCGGTTTAATTTGACTCGTTTTCGACCCAACCTAGCAAGTTGACCCGGTTTAAATCGACAAATTTTTCGACCGGAACGGTTCAACCGGTTGAACCACCCGGGTTTCAAAACATTATGTTTAATTCCCAAATCTTCAAACTTTTATTATTTTTCATTTACAACCTATAAACTTTTTTTTATCAATAAATTATTTGTCGCTATAATATCCCGTTGCTATGCACGGGTACTCGTCTAGTTAAATAAATGACAAAAGTATCCTTAATTTTATTTTAGTTCATTTTTTCTTTAAGGGTATAATAGTAATTCTATAAACAACACACTTTCACTTTCTTTCTTCATTTTACATTCAAGAACACACAACTTTTATCTCCTTTCTTTCATTTACTACATTCTCTTTTACTTTTCTTTTCATTCCTTTACTTTGTACTCTAAATTTTTCTTAAGAATACAGTGTTAAAACAAAAAGAAGAAATTACATATATCCCCATTAGTATATAACCCCAACAAAAGTTTAAAATAACAAATATACCCAATTTAACCTATTAAACTCACAAATTTACCCATTTTTGCCTTTTTTTTTTTTTCTTAATATAAACATGTTAGAATATGACTATTTTAACCTTTTCATATTAGTTAACATTTTTCTACAAATCTGTAAAGTGTTCTTTTTATTTTTAATCTTGATCTGAAATCAAGAGTTGACAATCCAAACAAATTCGATCCTTACATTTATTAGCATGTTAAACATAGCCCGAAATGTTAGCTGGTAAAAGTGAAGGGGGATAATTGCAATTTATACAAACACAATGAAAAACAACAGTTTAAAGTTTAAACTTTAAACATATTTGCAAAATTTCAGGAGTAACAATAACCTAATTAAAACCTTTGTGAATATTGATGATCACCAAACACAATCATATCTTCATGTTCCATTTAATTCCCGGTAAACATTCAAACCCTATTCTTATAGTTAGTGATATCTGGATTAAACCATTATAGGGTCTTTAGTGAGTATTACTAGATTTTAATTATGTTGGAAAACAGTTCTTGAATCCTAGATTATAATAGTTTACTTCTTTGTTACTGTAGATTTTTTTTTTTTTTTTTTTTTTTTAATTGTTCAAAAGTGTTCAGTATTTGTTTCCTGTAAGTTTTATTAAAGATATGCATACCCTGTTTGCTCATTAGTAATGATTACATCATATTGGTCTGAATTTGTGATTTGAAGTCTTGGAAGAAAGACGAAAACCGTAATGCGTATTAGCATTTCATTTATGACATGCCGTGTTGGAATTGAAATTTTTACTAAATAATTGGATGCTGTTTGATGGCAGTTAAAATGTTGTTTTGATTTTATTATGATGTTAAGATTCTTAGTCCTCTTAATTGAGGTTTTGGTCATTTTTTTATGAACTTTCTGTGCGTTTCATGTTTTTGTTATACATGGTAATCGATTTACTGGATTTGTATAATTTCATTGTCCTGACTGATATATTGTTTTGATGGAAGCGATAGTGACATTTCTAGTTGAATAACGATAATAGATTAATGGCGGCCAAGGGTTCTACTGCTCCAGCCTTTGTATGGAATTGGGTCATCGAAGCGCTAGCAAGTTCTGAACAAGCAGACGCGTCTACTCTAATTGGTATGCTCATTTTTTGTTCATCTGTTATTGAAAACGTTTCATCTGTATGACTTTTTGGTGGATGAGATGTATATGCTCAGTTTGGTCATACTTTCAATGTTTCAGGTTTAGTGAACACGGCTCCCGCAATATCAGGTGATGCAGGAAAAGATGCTCGAGAGTTCGTCTCCTTACGAATCTTGGAAAACTTGTTTGCTCATGGCAATGATACTGATGCTGATTCTGCTCAAAACACTAAAGTCAGTTTTGATGCATCAGAACGCTGTGAAGATGTCCTTAACAGGATATTACACAAGGTGTCATTGATATATTTTGGAAAATAGACGGGAAAGAAAGCATGTTGGAAATTGTTAAATTTAGTTGCTTTTTTTTTTTTGTGTGTGTTTAAATTTAGCAGACACCTGAGCCAATGTTGAAACTGGAACAAGACAAATGGGATGTTCGCCCTTTTTTAATGCATAAAAGGTCTTCCATGCCTAAATGTTTGTTGATAAAGGTTAGATTGAATTTCTTTTTCAATATGTATTATTGTATGTTTCAAATGATGGGAGTTAAAGAAGATAGTGCTAACGGGACCTTGTTTGGTTTAATGAAACAGTTGAAGGAGGCGATGCTTGAAAGTAGTAATCCACTTCTTTCATCACTGAAAGAAAAGAGTAAACTAGTAATTTCAAATGTGTCTGAAGATATGAGTCTGGCTAAGGATGATCCAAGTTTGAACTTTAGCAAAGATAAAAACCAAGTTCAAGAAAATGTGTTGCCAGAGACTGATCAGGTACAGAATTCCGTCGGTGGAACTACAGAGCATGCTGGAATACAAGAAGAAGATACAAGTCCGACTAAGGATGATTTAGTATTGAACAACCCTAGAAAAGAGACAAATACAGTTCAAGAAAAGGTGTTGCAAGGGGCTGATCAAGAAGAGAAGTCCAGTGGAGGAACTACTGAGTATGCCGGACTTGAAAATTGTGAAATGTTTATAGAACATCCTCTAGAAGGACCCGGTGGAAACCAAATGATTGAAGATGGTGCAGATGCTAATACTCTGCGTGATGATGACCATCTGCCCCGAGACACATATACAGAGGGACATGATAAAAGAGTCTCAGTTGATAGCATGGAAGGTTTAGAGTTTGTTGTCACCATTAAGCAAAACTCTGAACGAGATAATGACGAGAGAACGGATATTGCTGCTGAGAAAGAAACTTTCTTGAAGTCTCAATGCACAACGAGTCAAGATTCATTGGCTATGACTGAATGGTCACAGATAGATCTTTGTATGAAGTGTAATGAAGGTGGTCAGTTGTTAGTTTGTAGTTCTGATGCTTGTGTGATACGGGTTCATGAAAGCTGTTTAGGCTCTTCTGTCACACTTGATGAAAGTGGTAAGTTTTTCTGCCCGTTTTGTGCATATTCTCGGGCAATATCCAAGTGTATGGAAGCCAAGAGAAAGGTTTCACTAGCCAGAAAGGATCTGCAAGCTTTTACTAGCTGTAATGTAAACCATATGCTAAATAAGTCCTCTGAGAAACAAAGTGAATTGCAGAAAAGGGAAACTGAATCTTGTCCTGAATCAACCGAAAGAAATGGTGATGGTCACACTGCCAGTAGAGCTAACGACATTAATTGCAAGTCAAATGAACAAGATTCTGAGCTACCTGATCCTTTGATACCAATAGTTAATGATGAAATGCATATAGCGACTGAATGCTTGCATCAGCAAACTACTGAATTGCCTAAGAATCCAATTCCCGAACCAAGTACACCAACAAAGAAATGTAAGAGAAAAGAAAGTCAACACTCAACTGAGCCTAGTTGCTCAAGAACACTACGGAAAAGGAAAGCACAACAGTAAGTACCTTTATGAAACACTTGGAACAGTATTTTGCAGTATATTTCTTGACAATTAGTGTTCCCTTTGGCTTTGGGATTGGATTGAGATTTGGTAATGACTATTGATGAACCTTGGTATTTTTTATTTGTAGCACCCCTCCAGCACCACTTCCTTCATTAAGGCGAAATAAGCTCCCATGGACTAAAACGGAGGAAGATATACTTAAGGTATGCAGTTTTCTGAATACCCTGTTATCCTTTTGATGGTCTAAATACATGTGTTTGATCTTAAAATGGCTTGCTGTACACATTGATAGGCTTGGTATCTTATACTGATGAATGCATGGTGGATGGATTATATCATTCAGTTTGTTACAACAATTAGCGCTTTATTGTCATATGTTTGTTTTATTGATCAACTGCTAGAGATAACTGATGTCATTTTGTGTAACCTTCTCAGGAAGGTGTGCAGAGATATGCGAGTGCTAATAACAAAGGAATTCCGTGGAAGGAGATTCTAGATTTTGGACGCAATGTGTTCCACAAAGGGCGTACAACTATAGACCTAAAAGACAAATGGAGAAACATATGCAAAGGAAACACAAATGTAAAATAGAACGTTCTTCGGTTCTTGTAATCCCCCAATGGGTTTTTGTGCAGTTGTTTTAGCACTTTGAACTTTATTGTTCTTGAAAAATGTTGATACCGTGTCGGGGTTTGTTATGTCGTACAGAAACACTGAACATGCTTCAATAGTATGTAAATATGAAATAGAAGTTTGTTAAGTAGAAAATGTAAAACTAGTATATATAGTTTTCTTTAGTATTGTACTTTTACTGCCTGTCTTCCCTAAAATGTTCACTTGAGTTGTTTTTAAATACAAATATTCACTTTCTCAAAACAATATGTAAACACAAATAGTAGAAATAAGAAAAGAAATATCAATGAGGCCACCATCCTACTTAGAATATCATCTCACAGCCTATGGCTAAAATGTTATGGTACAATCACCATTCAGTTCGCAAGGAAAAAGCGAGAACTTAAATTCCAAACACAAGTACTTCTGCTTTATTTTACAACACATAGCAAAAGGTGTGAATAACCAAATGACTAGTAACATACTTCCCTCCCCACTATGATAATAGAAAAGATGAAGCATGCTTGCTTGCAAACTGGTATCCCGCATTAATCATACCTAGCTAAAATTATTAGCAAAGCTCGTGAGAGCACCCAACAAAACTGAGAAACACAAAATTCAACCTCAATAGTACATGTCGTCAGATAGACAACCTTTGTCAAGAAAGGTTGTAGCCAATCAAAGGTTAGAAATATGCCAGTATGGCAGCAATGAAACTTCTAATCTAACTAACAAGACCACAGATATCCTTATTCATCCGATTTCATTTGTATATAAGAGCATCACGTCCAGGTCCAACACCGATGTAATGGACTGGTACACCAACAAGTTGTTCTATTCTTTCCACGTACTGACGTGCAGCCTTGGGGAGATCAGAGTAGTTCCTTACAGATGAAATATCAATATTCCACCCTGGCATAGTTTCGTATTCCACCTAGAAGATAAATGAAAATCTTAGAACAGTGAAGTATGTGTTTAAAATTTAAACTATCTCAATATTCCTCCTTCCCACATAATTGCAAATACAGACTGTAGAACACTACAAGAAGTGTTTAATTGCTGATAAAACGTATGCAAACTAGCCAGATTTTCCAATATATTTTTGAAGTTTCAACTCAAGTAAACCTTGTGAACCACATTTACTATCATAGAAATTGGTATAAGGGTTTCATTTTTGTGAGTAATAAGGCATCTGGTTTCTGGAGTTTAGAAGTTAAATATGATGCAACTACCTCTAAAAAAATGTAGCTCCATATCTACAAATAGACGTAAAGATTCGACACATGTACTTTTTAATCAATTGATTTGGGTTGCGTTTTATCTCGAACAGGTAAGAAAGGCCAAATCAAAAAACTTAGTGAGAACTGAGAAGTGAAACAGGTCAAACAGGTTGGACGACACCCAACCTCCTAAATCGTTTTATTCAAAGACTAGTTGATATTGTAATAGCATGCTTTTGTATTGTAGTTATCAGTTATCACATTAAGTATTTAGTAAAAATAAAGAAGCAGGCAAAAAGAATTTGCGGGTCAAATAAAGCTGGCCTGTTTCAACCCATCATAAAAACGCACAGGTTCAACCTGAACACATTTTAAGTGCCTACCAGGCTCACCCATGCCACCCTATTGCCGCATGCAACTGTAATCTACATGGTCCTTTGTCCCTAGGGATACCCAACTGGTTAGTTAGACAAACATGAATTACTTTCGAGCATCATTCATCTAATAAAATACCATAACAGAAATTTCATATTAACCTCCCTGTAAACGCGAGACATCAAATCCAAATAGCATTAAGGATAAAAGTAAGGCAGAAGAACTTACCTTTGACTGCTCAAGATCACCCAAATCAGCAGGGAATGAATTCATGGGTGTGCCGTCAGTATGTTTGTAAGAAACACCCAACTGAATCTCAGGAAGATCCGACAAGACATCAAGTTTGGTGAGATTCAGAGAAGTAAAGCCATTTATCTGACAAACATACTTGAGAGCAACTATATCAAGCCAACCACATCGACGAGGACGACCAGTGGTTGTACCAAACTCATGCCCAGCTGCCCGAAGTAGATCACCAGCATTGCCCAATAGTTCTGTTGGGAATGGTCCAGATCCAACTCTAGTTGTATAGGCCTTAACCTGCATCATCAAAGCCATTAAATACAAGTACTACACAAACAAGCCTTTATAACATAACGATTAATTAAAAAATGAAACTTAAATCATACTTACCACTCCAACTAAATCACCAATGACTCTAGGAGCAATGCCAAGACCAGTGCAGATTCCACCAGCTGAAGGACTCGAAGATGTTACAAAAGGGTAAGTCCCAAAATCGATATCAAGCATAGTTGCCTGACCACCTTCCACCAAAATCTTCTTCTTCTGTGATATAGATTCATTCATATAATAAACCGTATCACAAATAAACGGCTCCAACCTCTCTGCAAATCTTTTATACCTTTCCACTTCTTCCTTAAGTACATCACGGGTATACTTAAAACCCTTAAACCTTGCAGCAGCATCCGATAACAAAAGATCAAGCTTATCTGCAAAGGTATCCATATGCCTTAAGTCACTCACTCTTATACCATTCCTGATAACTTTGCTAGAATAACACGGCCCAATTCCTCTTTTGGTAGTGCCAATAAACGAATTGGCTAATTCAGCTTCTCTAAGCCCGTCTACCTCTTGGTGATAATCGAACAACAAATGAGCACGATCCGAAACTAAAATCCTTCCCTTACAAGAAACCCCGTTAGATTCCAGCCCGTCAATTTCTTTGAAGAGTCCAGGAAGATGGACCACGACTCCATTCCCAATAACACACATAGTGTCCTCGTTAAGAATCCCTGATGGAACAAGATGAAGCGCAAATTTCTTCCCTTCAGAGTTATAGATAGTGTGTCCAGCATTAGCTCCACCCTGAAATAACAATTTCCATCGGTTAATGGTTACTGCATTATCCCCACATCAACATGAAAGACGTTTATGGTATGGAACTATGAATGTTTAACAAATATACCCAAATCATCAAAAATTGTGCACCATTTTTGCTGATACTCATATAGCATTAGTTGATACTTGCTTCAACCTAAGTATTATTTACTTTTTTCCTAAAAATACTATCATACTGCTTCATTTGTAGCATTTTAGTCATTGTACTAGGTATTATACATCTTAGCTATTATACAAATTGTTACATGACATGTTCCATACCCCTTAACCTTAACAATTTCAAATAGAAGTTAAACTTTTTAAGCATAAGTCTAACTAACATCTTTATATAAAATTAATCATTTTACAACCAGGAGGCTTTTGGTAAAAAGAACTGACCCAAACACAACAAAAACCTATCTTTTGATCATTTTATATGTTTTTGTACATCTGGGTCATTAACCATGGGTATGTGTCCCAATTATGTCAATTTTAATCCGTCATCGCAGCATTTTTTTTTTTTTTTTAATAAAAGTTAAATTTACATATGCATACAACATTTTTATTTCTTATACAAAAAAACTTACCATCTTTATATAAAATGTATCCTTCTCGAAAAATATCAGTATGCTATGAATAAGAAAAAACCAAAACTTTGTACTAATATGTCAATACAACTCACCAAAGGGGTGTCCGTTTAAGCTTATTTTTTCAGTTTACTGGCTTAAACTTCTAAAAAGATAATAAGCTCAATTTGTTGGGCTGCTTATGAGCTTATCAACTTGAACTTACCAACTTTAATAAGCCATTAGCTCTACTTTCAGAAGTTTAATTGTTTAAGCTTATATGTGGGCTTATACAACTTCAACTTATATTTCGGGTTAGTTTATTAACTTATTTTTCATCTTTAAATCATATTAAGCTCATAAGCCAGAAAATATAGACTTATGAAATGTAAACCGAATTCATAAAAGCTCATAAGCCCTCATCTCTACTACTTATAAAACAAATTTGCTATTCTTGAAAACTTAAAGTCTCTTAAAAATGAGTAAAGTTGATTCCCCAAAATACCCCTTAAAATAATTAACTTACATCTATACTATGTATAGAGCACGAACCAAATGAGCCTAGCTCAGATGGCCACCCAATTTGGGGGGAGGTTTTACCCTCCTAGGCAAGGTCTCAAGTTCGAGTCTTGTCTAGGGCGATAGGGGTTTCCTCTCGCGCGTGTAAAGGGAAGGGTGTCATTGCCTTCTAGGCTGGACCCAACCTGGTTGTGTGGGCCCGCTACGCCTTCTGGGCTAGGGGCCATGTAGCCACAAATTGCCGTTCAAAAAAAAAAAAAAAAAAAAAAAAAAAAAAAAAAAAAAAAAAACTATGTATAGAGCACGAATTAAAAATGGTAACAGCATCTATGATCTACCACTGTCCACTAACTTAATAATTTAAATATTGTTTAATCCTCAATTTTTTATATTTTTCGTTTTTAACCCATAAATGACTACAAACTGAACCCGCAAGGTCACACCAAAACCACAAGTTTGCAAGTATAATTATTTGCCGCTATAAACCGTCGCTTTATAAGCTAAAACAAACACCCCCTAAGTTCCATAAAACCAAAACATTAACACATGCAAACCAAACAATTAATCTAAAACTAAACAAAATGAAGGCAAACATAAAAAAGGCAACCTGACAACGAGCAACAACATCAAAATGCTTAGCCAAGATATCAACAAGCTTCCCTTTGCCTTCATCACCCCACTGACAACCCAACACACCCGACACCTGACCCAGTGACCCGATCCGACCCGGTACCTCACCCGTCTTCTCACCCAGTTTCACAGCAGGTGAAGCAGTGCATGAAATGTTGGAAACATTTCTTCTTCTTTGGTGGTGGTGGTGGGTTTGAAGGGAGGTGAGGCGGAAGGCGATGGCGGTACGGTTGTTGTTGGTGGTGGTGATGGGAGTTAATGGTGATGGTTTGACGGAAGTGGTGATTGTCATTTTTGAGGTAAAGATACGCGAGGGTTTGCGGTAGTTGGTGTCAACAAGGGTTTTTTGAGGTTGGGTTTATGTTGACTACTTTACTTTACTTTGGGGAATTCACACTTTTGGTACCTTGCACTTAGGACTTTATTCTAAGCGGTACGTCATTATTCAGCACATCGTTATTTTATTCACTTTTCAGACATAATAGTCGGCACTTTTTTACAACTATTAAAAATATTTACTTTATATAAACATATCTTATAAAATATCTTACACTCTGACAAGTCAGATAAATAATAATAATAACACCTATAGGGGCTCGAAAATACTCGGTACGCAAAAGGTGAGGATGCTCACACTTCCCTCTAGGGCTGATCAACGGTCCAAAACAGGACCTGATCGAAACCGAACTAGCCTAAAACCTTAGACCGAGTGCAGGACCGAATGTGTTTGGTCCGATCCGGTCCAAGAAAGGATAATAATCGAGTTTACGTAAGACCGGTCCGTACCAGACCAAGACCGAAATAAGGAAAAATCAGGACCGAGACCGGACTGCTGGTCCTTCAGTTCGATCGGTCCTCTCGGTCTCGGTCGGTTTTGGGTCTGCGATGCTCAGGCCTACTTCCCTCCCACCTTCCTTGCGTCGCCCATGACTGAGGTATGCTTTCAGTGTGGGTGGTGCCTTAAATTGTGAAGTGAGGGTGATGGCTCACCTCCCATTGTGACCAGCCTTAGAGTATGAATTATAACGTTAGGTGAATATTTATGATTCGTGCAGTAAAATGTTCGTTTATGTGTGTTTATTTATTAAATAAATGAACATGAGCAAGATTTTATATTTGTTTAGTTAAATGAACAAATATGAACAAAAGTCTAGCTCGTTCTTTAATATTCATAAACGTCCAATTATACGTTCGCTAATATTTGTTTATGTGCATTTGTTTGTTTATGGCTGTATTGTTTTATTTTATACTTTAAAAATAGGCATACTTAAACAAATGAACACACATAAGACACAATATTTTGTATATTTGTTTGTCTTCGTACGTTATTTAAGTTCGTTCGTTTAATCTCTAATTGAACGAACATGAGCACGAATAACTTCACTTCTTAATGAACGAACATGGAAAAAAAAATTGTCCATTTAAGTTTCATGTTCATATTCTTAATGAACAAGACTCCGTTCATATTCGTATGATTCATTTACATTCTTACTTGCACTTAGACAATGCTAGCCCCTTTCTGGGAAAGACTTTGACAAATGTGTATTATCTTTTGCCCAGCTCATAAGAAATAAAATGGTTTAGTGCTAAGACACAACAACTTTTAATAATAAGTTTGAAGTTCAAATCTTTAGATATATATCCAGATGGTTAAAGAAAAGTCGGAAACAATCTCATACGAAACAATCTTTTATATAACAAAAAAGAACATACAAAATAGACGATCAAAACTTTGAGGACTTTTTAATTGGACTAGTTAAAATTGATATTAGCAAATAAAAGTTAAAATTTGCTTTAATTTGATGAAACTCGATTAAATTTCATTCAGCGAAATAAATGCATAAAAACATATGTGTTGATTTTGTAAAGAGTATAAGTTAATAATCAAATAGCATCACTTAATACGCTTGCTTGAACTTTATGATCTATTCACTTATTTGCATAGAATACCATGATACTGCTTCATTTGTGACATCTTATTAATTGTACTAGTTATTATACATCTTAGGGTGTGTTTGTTGAAACTAGCAGTTAGCAGCAATTTAATTAATAAAAGTGTTTGGTAGAGTAGTTTTATCTGTAATTTTAATGTGTAAAATGACGTAACGCTAAATGCTAAATGTTTATTCAAATAGCATAAAGAAATTAGCGTTTTTATAATTTATAAATGCTATCTGCTTTCTTCGAAACGAGCTTTTTACTAATAATGCTAAATACTAATTGCTCTAAAATACTCTTAAACGCTATCTACCAAACACAAACTTAGTCATTTAAAACTGCTTTCATGACATGCTTTAGGCCTTAACCTTGACATTTTCAAATAAAAAACATTTTTATATAAATTTCACATTATTTAAAAACTGGAAAATGATATTTCTTCTTACTTTTTGTTCCTACATATCCTCCTACTCATGAAATTAAGACAAGTGTAAACAATGAATCAAAATAAGACAGATGATTAGTGTATTACACATGTCATATGATTGTATTGACAGGAAGATGAGTAGACACATTGAATAGAAAGATATAACATTGCTCTTTAAAAACTAAATCATATTTAAAAATACCATAAAAGTTTTTGGTACAGACCAAAACAAAAACAAAAAAGCAACTCATGTCTTTTAATCATTGTACACGTGTTCGTACGCTAGAGTTATTAAAGATGAATATGTGCCCCCATTTAAGACTTTTGTAACGTATAATCTTAACACTGAGAGTGGAAGGTGCAGCTCTTCACACCCCCTCGCCACTCCTACGTGACTATTTCCTTTGCTTCGTCGTACCTCGCCGCTGCACCCCCCCCCCCCTCGCCATCCTTCGCCATTTTGGTGCTACTCGTCTGCACGACGAGCCAATGGTCTGACAAAAAGGACATGTGTACGTTGTAAAGTGAAGAGGCAAACGGATATATCACCGTTTATTTTATAAACGATCGTTTTTTTTTCCTTTTTTGTTTTTAAATCAACTTAACAAACTCTATAAATACCAAATCATTTACACTTCTATGTTCTCACTACAATTCAATCAAAAGTCCAAAACATAAGCACTTTTATAACTCAACTCCAAAAAAACAAAAAAATAATGTCTCAAAACCCGAACGAAGGAGGCTATTCACGAGCCTCCTAACCTCAAACCAATGACAATACGGGAGATCGTCAAACTCTTTTACTCCCTTGTCACAAAATTCCCCACATTCTTCATCGCCATATGGTTCGCAACCATTCAATCCGGTGGAGGTTTATAATAACTGATGAGTGTGTAAACACTCATCATTTTGTCTCATCTGAACTGCAAAATCAGCTAAAAATACACAAATACACCATATAATACTGCAAATATCCTTGGATTGTGTTTTTATGTGTTTTAGGTACAAAATGATTGAAAACAGATGAAAAATGAGCAAAGTATGTTGAATTGTCAGAATCAGTCCCTGAACTTTCCAGAATTGGCAGAATTGGTCCCTAGAAGTTTATTTTGGAAGAAAAGTCAACAAAAACCCTTGGGAAGTCAAAATTTGTCAATATCAGTCCTTGGGTGGAAAGTTTGAAGAAATTGCAATTTAGTCCCTCAACTTTGCAAACTTGTCAGATTTGGCCCTTGGAAATTTCATTTTGGGAAATTAATAAGCATTGGTCCTTGGGAATAGTGAAACTTGGCAAAATTGGTCCCTATGATAAGTTAGGGAAAGTTACATTTCAGGTCCTTGGATTTTCAGCCATTTACAAAATTGGTCCTTGTGATTAAATTACAAACCAAACGGACCTAAACTCAATCCAACCCAAAACATACCAATCCAACACCCTCCTTCCTAATCCACCTAAACCTGATCCATCAAACCCCTTGGCCCAACCCCACAAAGAGTAAAAAAAAACCCTTCCCGTTTTACTACTCCTCCCAGGTCAAACGAGGTTTGACCTTCACCACTTCCCCCTCCACTTGCTCACCTGCTCTGCTACTTCACCTCACCTCCAACTCACCTTCTCCATAACTTGTTCCCCCAGCCTCCACATACTCCAAATAGCATTAATTGCTATCCTTTCCCTCACTCAACCCTTAACTGACAAAGTAAGACCTTTTTGGCGCCAATTCTTGATTCAAAGGCTGAGATTGCTTTCAGTTATCCAACGGCTCAGGAATGAAGTGGGATACATTCAGAGGGCCACAAAAACCCTAGAAGTCCATTATAAGAAGGAAGAGAAGGAGGAGAAGACAGAGTGTAATTTTTAGAAAATTCCTAATGTCGAATGAAGTTAATTTCCAATTTCCATTGTACTTTTTAGTTTCTAAGTTGTATTTTGAATGATTTCAGTGTAAAAGAAACTTATTTCAATAAGTAATTCAGGTTCTTAATGTTTATTTCAGTTTTACTCAAAATAGTTCAAATTCCATTCTAGCTTATTAATTGTTGAACCCTGTTGTTTTATGTTCCTTTAAGCTCACATTAGCTCACTTATAAGCTTTTATAAGCTCTCAAAGCATTTACAACAGTTTAATATAAGAAACCAAAAAAAATAATCCTCAAAAATACTCATAAATAGCTATAAATCAAAAATAAGGGAAAAAGAAGAAGATAAGCAAGGAAGATGTGGAAGCTTGGTTTAGAACCTCATGGGAGTTATTGGGATAGGTAGATTTGACCTGTGCACCTTGGTACCTTATTCTGAGCATTGGACTCTCTGTAAGCTAAATTCCTTTTTTTTTTTGCATAGTTACTATAGCTAGCTTGTTGTCTGCTTACCTGTGCTCATTGTTTGTTTGTTGATAGTTTAAGTTTATATAGTTATAATATAGCTACTTTGAGTTTAATTCATCTAGTTATAAGTAGTTGCATCAGATTTGGCTCATAGCCATTTCACAACTGCCATAATTGCATACTTGTGTTAAACCTAGGTTTTATTGATTGAATAAGTGTATTGTACTTTAATCAGTCTAAAACAAGTTAGTGATACTTTGTTAATTGATTTCATGGATTAAAACACGCATTTGATTCATAAAATTGCAAATTAGCCAACTTAAAGGACTGTTTGGATCTATTGAGTCAGTTGACTCATAGGGTGTTCTAGTTGTTGTTCTTAGTTAAAACTTGTTACCTGGGGTCATTTTAGTCTAATTAGTCATAAAGTTCAATGCTTGTTTGATAGAAAGTCAAATTACCATTTAAATTTCTTAATTGTAGTCACTATTAGAAATTAGAGTATAGATCATTAATATGGTTCATAAGTAGTTTGAATAGGCTAATCCAGTTGCATGTTAGTTTAGTACAACTTAATTTATCATCTCGGATCTTCTAAAAGTCAGTTTAGTCAACCTTGTGCGAAAATCTCAAAACTCAAAAGTATTAACTGTCAAGAATGGACAGATTTCTAAGGTCATGTGTAAGGTTTAATATAAATTGTAAATACATTATTCTTGTTGTTTTGAGTTCTTTGGTGGTCTGTGTATGAGAATCAAGAAGAAAATTTGGGTTTTCATTTTAGTGGATAGCTTAAAAATAAGCTCAAAGTGAGCCTATTTGACCCAAACCTGCCCTGCACCCAGATTTTACCAATTTGACCCATTCTTCAATTGATCTTTACTTGATCCAAACTTGATCATTTTTCTTGAAACTTGGTGATTTGTGTAGCTTGGTAGCCTGTCTTGTTTGATTCATCTTGGGTTTGGCCTCATCTGCTTATTTTGCACCTTTGAGTGGCCCTTGGCCACTGTTGCTTCTGAATACAACTCATTATACACTGAGCTTGTTGATTCCATGCTTTTGTTGGAATTTTGTTGTTATTGCTTGATTTAGATTGCCTGAGTTTATAAAAGTTTGTGCATGCCTTGGCTTGTTCTTAAGGGCTTATTTGGTTAGTTGCTTATTTCCAAGAGTTCACTTAATTCACATAGCTCACCACTGTTTGTAGTCATAAGCTTGTATAAGCTTATTAGTTTTGTAATCTGAGCTTAAATTACTGTCTTATAGGATCATTGGATCTTGCATATTGCATTTTAAGTTTATTAAAGTCCTTTGTGAGCTTCTAAGCTTTTAAGCCTACACTGAATGGTTACACCTTCAGTGTGCTTCAAGCTCATTCCATAAGCTCTTTTTCTTGCTTAAACCTTGAGCTTCTCCTAAGCTCCTGGATCTTTTTGAGAGGCTCTTGTACCATACTCTAAAGTTCCAGGCTCAAATTGGCCATCCTAGCTTATTTGATAAGCCTGCTAGTAGCTTAATTAAGCTTGGCTCACTGACTCATCAGTGTGATTAAGCTGTTTTCACAAGCTCATTAAGAGATAACCTGTGGACCCCAAGACCTGAAACTTGGCTCAATTTGAAGCCCCCCAGCTCAGTTTGTTGGATCAAACCCTATCTTGAATCCTTAATCATCCTTGTGGGCCCCACATAGGCCTACAGTTAGCATATTTGGACTGTTTGGTTAAGTTGGTATTGGATATTGCTTATTTGCTTTCATCAGCTTATTCAGTATGCTTCTTTGCTTAATTTAGCTTAATTTGTGCTCATCTCAACCATTTCTAGCTTATTTTAATATCTTGGTTCAGATTATAGCTTGTTAGTAGCTTTTGAGCCCAAAAATCCAAGTTAAGCTTGAAAAAGCTCAACTGTTGGAAACTTAAGCTCACAAAGGGCTTATTTTTGAGTTTCATAAAGTTCACCTTCACAAAAGTTTCCTATTTTTAGTTGTTTAATAGATTTGTAAAAGAAAAATCTAGAAAATCCAAAAATAAAAATAGTGATAGCTTCTATTTAAGCCATTTGGCTTATTTTTTTGCTTTTTCAAAAAGCACTTGTCATTTTTATAATTTTTATAGCTTCCTATCACCTTAGAGTATTTTTAGAAAAAGTTTCATATTTTTCACTATTCATTTAGTATTTATTATAATTTAATTTAGTTTAAAATTAATAATTAGTTTTTAATTAATAATAATTATATAAAAAGTCAAAAAAATATATTTTCAGTTTTAAAATTAGTTTTAGGTTATTTTAAAATTTTCAAAATTTAATTTTCATTTTTTAGCTTAAATAGTGATAGCTTCTATTTAAGCCATTTGGCTTATTTTTCTGCTTTTTTAAAAAACACTTATCATTTTTATAATTTTCATAGCTTCCTGTCACCTTAGAGTATTTTTAGAAAAAGTTTCATATTTTTCACTATTCATTTAGTAATTATTATAATTTAATTTATTTTAGTTTAAAATAATTAATAATTAGTTTTTAATTAATAATAATTATATAAAAAGTCAAAAAAAATATTTTCAGTTTTAAAATTAGTTTTAGGTTATTTTAGAATTTTCAAAATTTAATTTTCATTCTTTTAGCTTAAATAGTGATAGCTTCTATTTAAGCCATTTGGCTTATTTTTCTGCTTTTTCAAGAAGCACTTGTCATTTTTATAATTTTCATAGCTTCCTGTCACCTTAGAGTATTTTTAGAAAAAGTTTCATATTTTTCACTATTCATTTAGTATTTATTATAATTTAATTTAGTTTAAAATAATTAATAATTAGTTTTTAATTAATAATAATTATATAAAAAGTCAAAAAAATATATTTTCTGTTTTAAAATTAGTTTTAGGTTATTTTAGAATTTTCAAAATTTACTTTTCATTTTTTTAGCTTAAAATCATATTAAGTTGTATTTTAGTATAATTTAAATAATTAAAAGTAATTAATAATTAGTAATTAATAAATAATTAATAATTAAATAGTCTAAAAATTATTTTTCTTTTTCTTAAAATTTTCTTTTGTCAATAGGATTGTAAAAATTTAATTTTCACATCCGTAGGATTTTTATTGCTCTCGTTTCACTTTTTATTTTGTACGTTCACGTTTATTTTAAATTTAAACGTACGTTTTTAGGTTTTTATAAGTCTCTAGGTAATTTGGTTTTACGTAGTTGTTAATATTGTTCATTTGAATCATTTCCTTTACATTTCCTTAGTTCATTCACTAATACTCCCTTTCCAGTTGAAAATCACCAGATCACAGATCCGTTTGAATACCTTTACGCACCTCGCTGGGACTTAACGACCCAGGAAAGCTCTATACTCCTTGGTTAGTTAGCCTAAGCCGTTTGACCATATTGACCACATCCGTGGTTGACTTTGGTTGACCGTTTGTGCCAATCAATAACCAACAACTTGCGTTTCAACAAGGATTCTCATCTCATTCTCAACGAATGTTGGCACCACAATTTTTTAACTTGTCTCAACCATCCACGTTTCCTACTCATCAATCACAACCCCAATTCGAATCACAACCATCCGGTCCACTTTTTAAAGTACCTAAGGCACGATCACCGGCCAAAGGTAGAGGAAAAAAAACCAAGGCCCAAAAAGCAAAAAAAAAAAAATGTAGATTTAGACGCCGACGATGACGATGACTTGGACGCAGCAGGTCAAACGCGTATGAATCGGAAATGGACCAAGGACGAAGAAAAGCTTCTTGCGGAAACTTGGATAGGAATTTCCCAAGACAAAAATGTGGGCAATGACCGTACCGAGGAATTCTTTTGGAACAAAATTACTGAGGCATTCAACGATCAAACTATTGGTGACCCTCGTACCAAAAATATAATAACCGTTAAATGGACGAGGCTTAATAGCGACTGCCAAAAATTCAACGCTATTAATAGACATATTCAGCATCGAAGTGGTGAAAATGAGCACGATCATATCGAACATTCGAAGGCGAGTGATGCGTGGGAATTGCACCAGGCTTTACCTCTCGAGGGATCTCGAGAAGCTTACAACCCCCACCAGGCAGTGTACCTGATCGTTGTAGTATAGTGTAGTGACAAGTACCGGGGGATTGATCATTCAACTTAGGAATAGTGTCGCTAGGATTAGAAAGTCTAAAAACTAGGTCTAGAGGTGAGAGATGATTCTTTTTGTATTTTTATGTTTTTAGAAAAGCAAGTAAAATCTCGGTTTTTGGAAGAGTGGGCGGAATTAGTTGCTAGTCAACTAACCCAATAACTAAGATGCAATCGAAATAAAATAATAAAAAATGAAAATAAACTAATTTAAGATAGTGGTGTGAGCAATATATGGGAGAATTGTGTTTACTTAGATTTCACTACTCCCTAGATATCTTTTACAAGTTAATTACTTGTTACAGTTGCGTGGATGACGGATTGTATTCCTTAATACCATTCATGGGTGGCGTACTTACTTCCCCAATCCTATAAGCTCCTACTTCACTCCTATGTCAAGCCGGCTAAGAAGCTCCTAACATGGGATCACTAGAATTCGCTCATGCATTAAATACAATCATAAAAACATAGTACACATCGGTTCATGTTTCTTAAGACGTTCAAGCAAGTTACACAATGGAGATCTGCCAGTTTTCTTAAGCCTAACATTGAAATCATTCATCCATTACAACTATAAACAAGCAATCAACCTATAATTAACATCTAGGTTTCATTACATCTAAGCAAACACATGAAAGATCTAGCCTAGCATGTTAAAATCAAGACAAGCATAAGATATATTCAAACAACACATAGACATATTGAATGAATTGAAAGAAGACTTATCTTAATTGAACATGAAGGGTTTCAAGGGGTAAAAACCCTTGAAAATACTGTTACAAACGACCTAGGGTTTATTAGGTTCGGCCCTAGTATTCTCCACACAAGTTCCTCTCCTAATGAATGAAAAATAGAAAAGTATATATAGATTTTGTGAGGTGACGGCGTCAAGAGTAAATTTCTGACCCCGTCATCTCGCCGCCAATAAAGTTCTCGGACTGCCTAGATCTGGGTCTGACGCCGTCATGTGTAATCCATCTTCAGGCCGTCACCAAAATAACTCTTGACGCCCTACTTGTGACGCCTTCAGGTTTTCTCTGGGTCGTCATGCATTTTGCTCTTGACGCCGTCAGGTACTGTTCCGAGCATGGAAAATTAAGTCTTTGCCGTTTTCTTCACTTTTATGCTCCAAAACGTCCAAAATGCTTCCTTTTCTAGAATTCACTCCCAAAGTACCTAAAATCACAAAAGGAACGATTTAGGGCAATATTTGATCAAATAAATTCAATTCCGGGCTTAAATGACCCCCTAAAAACGGTTCATTTTTCGCCTCATCATATACCCTTACACTTGAGATTTGCTTGTCCTCAAGCAAATGTGCTTTTATTCTAGTCAAAATACAAGTTAGGGGTCATTTAACACTAATATAAAAGTAATTACAACAAATAATCGTTCCACTAAAGACCAAAGACAAGCACGGAGGTCATACACTAGCACCTCACAAATAGTGTTTAGATACTCACATCTCTCGGGTGTAATAAAGTAATATCACAATATGGAAATGGAAAACATCTCTCACTACCTGTCATAACAAAATAGATTACCATAGGCTTGGGAAAGGATCAAACCTCCACCACATGGCGTAAGCACCTAGGATAAACTATCAAAGAGGTCTTTTTAAAGGGTTGTAACGTTAGGTGTATGGATATGAAATACACGGTTTTGTTGGATATAGGCAATCTTTACTGGTGGCGAGTTAATAATCTTGGTTAATTACATGTACAATATGGCGTTGCTAAGCCAAGACTAGACTCGACTTAAGCTAATAAACGAAAAATAACAGAAACATAAAATAAACATAGAATGAAACAGGATGGTAGTTCGTATGTTTTTCTCTTTTCTTTTTTTTTTTTTTTTTTTTTTTTTTTTTTTTTTTGCATACACTCTTACCCTACCATCCAAAATAATACATAATAGGTGTAGGACCTTAAATAACACAACTTTATCACACCATTATAGAAGCAAAGATGAAGTAGAGATTGAAAGATGGTGACTTGATGTTATGTATGTGAATCGTATGAATATAGAGAGAGAGATGGAAATGAGAGCTTTTATTCAAAGAGAAACACACACAAATACACACACAAGCACACCTTACAAATGAGAGGTAAGGTGCCTTTTATAGTTCCATACATAGGCTTTGATGGGCTTGGGCTTGGACTTGGTTACATGGTTGGATAACTAGGCTTATGAAACATAGCACATAACATATTAGCTTGCCAAGTCCAAGGCCCAATGACTAAACTATTACTAATCTTAACAAAAAACACAAAGTTACAATATGAGAATGACCATCACTTCTATATATATATTTTTAATGCTAACAATCTCCCCCTAAGGGGTGGTCATTCGAATGATGCTCCAAGTGATTAGGTCTTCAGTGTTCTTTGTCTTTAACTTTGTGTGTCGTTGTAGAATAGACTTTAGTCTTTGTTCCTTCATGCTTTGTGATCTTTGATAACTGATTTTTCATCGTTCTTTGTTCCTTAGTGATGTGGAGTTATCTGCCTTTCGTCACTTCTGCGTCTGTGGTGGTTGTTTTCTATTCCAACATGCTCATACATCTTTGGACTTTGATATTCATATGCACGTAGTTCCATTTCTTTCACTTTGATCTTTAGTCTTTATACTTTGTAGATTCTTCTTTTTGGCGTAGAATCTTTCTTTGAACTTTGTGTAGTATAGATCTTTGAGGGAGCTTTCTTTAACTTCCAGATGTATGTATGAGCACGTGGAATCTGTCGCCATGGAGATGAAGTGTCCCTGCATATAAATAGTTAGCAATAAAACATCTGGTACTTACAGATAAGAATTAGAGATCGTCAACAGCATAGTGTGAAGACTCCTTCTAACCCTTACCATGGCCGTTCCCATGTCAGATACTCTCGAGAGAGCTTACAAGACCTACTTAGTAGCTCAATGACTGGGTGAGTCGCTGGGGATCACTCCACGACTGTAGACCGTTTAAAACCACCGCGAACACTAAGCGTAACCCATAAAGAATTACCGAAGTGACCTGCTGTCAGGGCTGCTTGATGTTGACCCTGGCAGGAATTTCCATTCAATCATTGAGAATCACAAATGTGAATCCTCTCATAAATGTTCTGGCAGATTGCTAAGATCTGCGTAGGACTCTAAAGTTTACATCTGGCGTCCTTAATGATGAACAACCAGTGTAGAAATATCATGTGTTCCTATGAGATCTTTTGATGAATCTCGGGGCTCTAGACTCGATAAGTGCACATTTGGTTTCCTATGCGGAGATAAGGGAGAGGTCTCCTGTTTCAATATCAACCATCTCTAAGAGACAGGTCGATAGATTACACCGGTTCCCCGTGAGAATGAAACAAGCTCTTTTAAGAGAACTTGAGTGGTTAAGAAGGTTTAGTGCAGTGCGTCACTGGGTCCATGACGTCTTTGTCTTCAATACCGGTGTCACCTTAGTAACAACCAGTAGCATACGAATTGTACCCGGTGTCTGCCCTAAGGTTGAACATTTGGAGGGCTATTTCTTTTCACCCTTTTTCATAACTTTTCTTTTTAATTCTTCAACCCCTTCTTTCTCCTTTCTCATTTTCTCCTTTTTTTCAATCATACCTAAGGACTTCTAATTCTAATCTATTGGAATTGTCCTTGGGTAGATCCCTCCGGCTCTGGCGGATCATAGGACTATTTTTCCTAACCTTAGTCACCTTATATCTTCATGACTATCCTATTGTTGCCATAAAACCATTCATTTGAAAATCTCTCAAAGTGTTTATGATAATAAAACACATTGTTGACACTTCGAGAGTTTTGCAATTTTGAAGGACTCCCCCTTCACATGTGCTCATGAATATTTAAGAAATTTGCACATGCGAGAGGAGTTTGCACTTGTGAATTGATCCACTTTCAGTGAACATGACCGATTCGAGACACGCTTACGTCACTAGTTAGACTAGCTTGAAATTATTACCCGTCCTGGTCAAGTCCAAAGAAAGTCTCTCGATACGGTACACTCTACTCAGACAAGTCCTATTCGAGACACGCTTACATCACTAGTTAGAATAGCTTGAAATTATTACCCGTCCAGGACAAGTCTTTTCGATTACTGACATTTTAAGCTTCTTCAATTCATTGGTACTTTCTGAGTCGAGCTCTTTTGAGATTCAGCCACAATCTTTACACATTTTGATCACATTTTAATCATGTCTTCTCCCCCTCAAAAATAGCATAGCGTGATATTTTTTATATCAACTGATTAATAAAAAGCTTTTTGGAGAGATAGACAGATTTGATTTTGCATGAAATCGGAACATTTTAGTGTTTGTACTCCCCCTTAATGATAGCATATTTAAAATCAATTTAAGGGTTTAGAGGGAGTTATCTTGAGCACTCATTTTGAGATATTTTGAGAAATCTTTTGAACAATCTTGAAAAAGTGCTCAAGAATTTTGTTTTGAAAACGAGTTTATGTTTGAAATCTTTTTCGTTTGTTTAGACTCGAACTTTTTGAAAAAGAGTTCGTCATTGAACGTACGAGTCCTTGATTTGAAAATAATCAGAAGTCATCATTGAAGTACGGGTTTCGTACTTGATGCGTGGGAATCGCACCTTGCTTTACCTCTCGAGGGATCCCAAGAAGCTTACAACCCCCACCAGGCAGTGTACCTGATCGTTGTAGTATAGTATAGTGACAAGTACCGGGGGATTGATCGTTCAGCTTAGGAATAGTGTCGCTAGGATTAGAAAACCTAATTAATAAGTCTAAAGGTGAGGGATGATTATTTTTGTGTTTTTATTTTTTTATGAAAGCAATTAAAATCTCGGGTTTTGGAAGATAGGGCGGAATTAGTTGCTATTCAACTAACCCAAAACTAAGATGCAATCAAAATAAAATAATAAAAATGAAATTAAACTAATTATTACAAAGTTGTGAGCAGTATTTGGAGAAATTGTGTTTACTTAGACTTCACTACTCCCTAGATATCTTTTACATGTTAATTACTTGTTATACTTATATAGATGACGAATTGTATTCCTTAATACCATTCGTGGGGTGGCATACATAACTCCCCAACTCTATGAGCTCTTATCTCCTCCTACACCATGACCCAGCACAACTATAGGGATTGTAAACAGTGGCTCATGCATTAAATACAACCAATAAAGACCTAGTACGCCTCGGTTCATGTTTCTTAAGACGTTCAAGCATGTTACCATTTGGAGATCTGCCAGTTTTCTTAAGCCTAACATATAAATCATTCATCCAAGAACAAGAATAGACAAGTAATCAACACATAATCAACATCTAGGTTTCATTAGATCTAAGCAAACACAAAAGAGATCTAGCCTAGCATAATGGAATTGAGACAAGAACAAGAGATAAACAACCAACACATAGACATATTGATTGAATTAGAAGAACACTTATCTCAATTACAATGCAAGGTATCAAGGGTTTGGAACCCTTGAAAAACCTGTAAAAGTACCACCAAATTCGTCTTTAGGGTTTCACCAAAACTTCTCTTCTTTTAATGAAAAAACTAGAAAACTATATATAGGAAAACTGGGCTGACGGCGTCAAGACAAACATGTGACGCCGTCACCTCGCCGCCAAATTCTTCCTCGGACGGGCTTGCTCTACTTATGACGGCCTATGTGACGCCGTCAGCAACCACGGTATTTTATTCTTGGCACTTTGACGCCGTCATGATGACTTTTGACGCCGTCACCACCTACGGTATTTTATTCTTCATGTCTGACGCCATCAGGGTGTAACTCTTGACGCCGTCACCTAGTGTCTTCAGCATGGAAAATTGGTACTTTGCCGTTTTCTTCACTTTTATACTCCAAAAACATCCAAAATGGCTTCTTTTCCAGAATTCACTCTCCAAACACCTAAAATCACAAAAGGAACGATTTAGGGCAATATTTGATCAAATAAATTCGGATTCGGGCTTAAATGACCCCCTAAAAACGGATCATTTTTCGCCTCATCATATACCCTTACACTTGAGATTTGCTTGTCCTCAAGCAAATGCGCTTTTATTCTACTCGAAAGACAAGTTAGGGGTCATTTAACACTAATATAAAAGTAATTACAACAAATAATCGTTCCACTAAAGACCAATAGACAAGCACGGAGGTCATACACAAGCACCTCACAAATAGTGTTTAGATACTCACATCTCTCGGGTGTAATAAAGTAATATAACATTATGGAAATGGAAGATATCTCTCACTACCTGTCATAGCAAAATAGATTACCATAGGCTTGGGAAAGGATCAAACCTCCACCACATGGCGTAAGCACCTAGGATAAACTATCAAAGAGGTCTTTTAAAGG
>JARVZY010007339.1:0-23595 GCA_030686995.1 Artemisia argyi | reverse complement strand
GGATAGGAGATTGTATGACTAGCACATAACCGTATATTCAGAAAAATTTTCCACCCAAATATGTGAGGTCCGCCTTTAGATTTGATAGGAAAAGCATTTACTATTAATGCTTATGAGTGTACCGGTAGCATTTAGATTCTAGAACTTGCGTTAGTGATGCATCCCGAGACCGCTAGTGAGACTACATTCGTGTAGTAGGATTTACTACATGATAAGAGGCATTAGGATTACCCTTGTGTTAAACCCGTATTATAATTACTTGACCATTTAAGTCATATTACTTGGCTAGTTAAGTCAACTAATTTTTCCCACACCCTTAGCGTTGTACTCATTTTTAGTACACGAAACCCCTAGTATACCCCTCCGAGCCTATCTTTTCGTTTCTAACTTTAAGCATTTTAATTAAAGGAAGAATTTGTTACACCCCACTTAAATGTACAACCAAATCGCCTTAGCCTTCCGTGTATGCGCTCATTTTTAGTGCATTATTGTTATTTGTTTAAACCCTAAGTTAACTTTCTAATTGATTACATGGTTGCTAAGTCGAGTCATATCTTTGTACATATTGTTTTGGGACGATTGGGACTCATGGGTAAGTACTTATTTTATGGAGTAATGGGGAAGAACATCATTTATTACCCCCATATGTGCGTTAATCTTAAAAGTGCTCCAAGTGTTTTGATTTTCTTAATTCGAGTCATTAGATTAGTTGATTGTAAAGTATGTAAAGATTCAAGTGTAAGGGGAATTCTCATTCCCTATGATGTATTATTTTGGATGGTAGGGTAAGAGTGTATGCAAAAAAAAAAAAAAAAAAAAAAAAAAAAAAAAAAAATCGAAAAATCAAGAAAAAGAAAAGAAAAAAAAATAGAGAAAGAAAAAGAGAAAAAAAAGAAAAAAAAAAACATACGGACTACCATCCCTTTTTATTCTATGTTCATTTTATATTTTTGTTATTTTTCATTTATTAGCTTAAGTCGAGTCTAGTCTTGGCTTAGCAACGCCATCTTGTACATGTAATTAACCAAGATTGTTAACTCGCCACCAGTAAAACTTCCTTTATCCAACAAAACCGTGTATTTCATATCCCTACACCTAACGTTACAACCCTTTAAAAGACCTCTTTGATAGTTTATCCTAGGTGCTTACGCCATGTGGTGGAGGTTTGATCCTTTCCCAAGCCTATGGTAATCTATTTTGCTATGACAGGTAGTGAGAGATATCTTCCGTTTCCATATTGTAATTTACACTTTATTACACCCGAGAGATGTGAGTATCTAAACACTATTTGTGAGGTGCTTGTGTATGACCTCCGTGCTTGTCTATTGGTCTTTAGTGGAACGATTATTTGTTGTAATTACTTTTATATTAGTGTTAAACGACCCCTAACTTGTCTTTTGAGTAGAATAAAAGTGCATTTGCTTGAGGACAAGCAAATCTCAAGTGTAAGGGTATATGATGAGGCGAAAAATGATCCGTTTTTAGGGGGTCATTTAAGCCCGAATCCGAATTTATTTGATCAAATATTGCCCTAAATCGTTCCTTTTGTGATTTTAGGTACTTTGGGAGTGAAATCTGGAAAAGGAAGCAATTCGGACGTTTTTGGAGCATAAAAGTGAAGAAAACGCCAAAGTCTTAATTTTCCATGCTGGGAACAATAGGTGACGACGTCAAGAGCAAAACCTTGACGGCGTCAAGTGCAAATTTCATGAATTTCCCTGACGATCCAGAACAGATTTGACGGCGTCACGTAGGAAGGGCGTCAAGAGTAAAAGAGTCATGACGACCTGGAAATGAATAAGTCTTGACGGCGTCAGAAGTAGATCTAAGCACTCCGAGAAGAGTTTTGGCGGCGAGGTGACGGCGTCACAAGTTTATTCTTGACGCCGTCAAACCTATTTTTCTATATATAGTTTTCTAATTTTTCACATTAAAGGAGAGAAGTTTTGGGAGAAACCCTAAGTACGATTTTGGTGTAACTTTACAGGTTTTTCAAGGGTTCCAACCCCTTGACACCTTGCATGATTAATCAAGATAAGTGTTCTTCTAATTCAATCAATATGTCTATGTGTTGGTTGTCTATATCATGTTCTTGTCTTAATTCTATCATGCTAGGCTAGATCTCTTTTGTGTTTGCTTAGATCTAATGAAACCTAGATATTGATTATGTGTTGATTACTTGTTTATTCTTGTCTTGGATGAATGATTTATATGTTAGGCTTAAGAAAACTGGCAGATCTCCAATTGGTAACATGCTTGAACGTCTTAAGAAACATGAACCAACGCGCACTAGGTCTTTATTGGTTGTATTTAATGCATGAGCCACTGTTTACAATCCCTATAGTTGTGCTGGGCATGGTGTAGGAGGAGATAAGAGCTCATAGAATTGGGGAGTTATGTGTGCCACCCCATGAATGGTATTAAGGAATACAATCCGTCATCAATGCAATTATAACAAGTAATTAACGTGTAAAAGATATCTAGGGAGTAGTGAAATCTAAGTAAACACATTTTCTCCAATTACTGCTCACAACCTTAGTATAAATTAGTTAAATTTCATTTCTAGTATTTTATTTTGATTGCATCTTAGTTTTGGGTTAGTTGAATAGCAACTAATTCCGCCCACTCTTCCAAAACCCGAGATTTTTACTTGCTTTCTAAAAAATATAAAAACACAAAAATAATCATCCCTCACCTTTAGAACTAGTATTTAGGCTTTCTAATCCTAGCGACACTATTCCTAAGCTGAACGATCAATCCCCCGGTACTTGTCACTATACTATACTACAACGATCAGGTACACTGCCTGGTGGGGGTTGTAAGCTTCTCGAGATCCCTCGAGAGGTAAAGCCTGTTGTGATTCCCACGCATCAAGAAGTTATAATTAGTATGAGTTAACTCAATGTGTTGCTCATTAAATTGTGCTTTAAGTTTCTCATACTCTTTTAAGGCCTTACAAGATTTAGAACAAGCATTATCAATTTGTACCTCAGAGTCAAAAAAAGCCATTAGTGCCACCATTGCAGACTCTGAATCATCTTCTTCTTCCTTAGTCATAAAGCTCCAATCAAAGCTCACTCCATCAATGGCCAATAGCCCCTTTGGCTCATCAGTAGTAGGTTCCTTGTTCTTGTCCTGCTTGTACCAAGTTGACCTGTTTTCAGACTTCCTTGGCTTCCTACACTCTCTGGCAAAGTGCCCCTTCTTATGACAATTGTAGCACTCCACCTTCTTTTTGTCAAAACCTACTGTTTCATTGCCACTGATGTTGATCTTTCTTCCAGTCTTCTTCCAAAACTTCTTTGTCCATAAGCTTAGTAATGCCACTTGCCATTTAATGTCCATCTCCTCCATATCATCTTCATCAATTTGATCCAGATCCTCATGATTGAGGATTGAACCACCCACTTGACTTGATATAAAGGCATAAAAAGTAGTATCACTAAGCCCTGCAATCTGTCTCTTTGATCTACCAGTGGAAACACTTCCACTACCAGTGGAAACAACAATGTTAGCACTGTCATCATCACTATCACTTTCTTCATCTGAACTATCATCAAGAGATGATGATATAAGTGCTACACTTCCTGAACTTGAGCTTATTTTGCCAGCTTTCTTCAGTCTTTGTTCAATAACCTTGAAGTTATTGTACAAGTCATTAAGTTTCATGGTCTCCATCTCTGGCTTATCTTCCCACACAGCAACATTGGTTCCAAACTCAGAGGGTAAGCTTCTTAAGAACTTTAGATTGAGGTCTTCCTTTTCCACCTCAATTCCAAAAACAGTGAGTTGAGAAACAATCTTTTGTAGCCTTGTGAAGATGCTATCAAGAGATTCATTACTTGTTGAACCAAAGTTTTCATAAGTTTGCTTCAGCAGGGTCTTTTGAGTCTTCTTGGTGGAATCATTACCACCAAAAACTTCACAGATCTCATCAAAGAGAGTATTTGCAGTCTTGAACTTGCTGAATGCAACAACTTGGTCTCTGGGAAGTGTCATCAGCAACAGACCTCTTGCCTTGAGATCATTCTTCAACTGAAGTCTTTCATCATTAGTGACAGGTCCAGTGTTGACCTTAATTACTTCCTTGCCACCAATTGTCTCTGTAGTAGAGCTTGGTTTGAAAGAATTTCCAACCATAATGATCTCCCAGAGTGTGTAATCTTGGACCATAAAGAATTGTTCTATCATTAGCCTCCACATCTCAAAGTCATTCAACTTAAGCTTTTGAAGCTTAGCAGCAATGTTTGAGTTACTGGTTTCTGTCTCCATAGATTCTTCTGAGTGAACTTGAGTCTTCTAAATCAAAGTATCAAAGCCTGGCTCTGATACCACTTGATGGATCTAAACACCTTGAACTTGTGTTAGATTGATACTTTGAATTATATCACTAAGTATGCGGAATCTACTTAGTAACACTTAGAAGTTTTATTGTGAGTAAAACAATTATATATGAACAATATATGTAAACAAACTATTAGCTCCAATATTATTAATGATAATAATACGAGTGATCTTGATATCACTAGGGTTACACCTTGAAGCTCTAGAAACGTATATGAGAGTTATCTCTCAACTGATAACCTAGGATCTCCTTTTATACAACAAGAAGTCCTCTTCTACAAGATAAGTATAATGCTAATAGAATAAGATATACACAAGATCTATTCTATATAAATCTAGACGCGTTTCCTAACAGTTATCTAATAAGCAGTGGTAATATATTGTTCTTGCAGTGGTAATAAGTTTCCACTGCAAGTACAATCTTCTGCAGTTGTAACATCTTTACTATCCGTGGTAACTGTTAGTATAATTCCCAACATTTTCCCTAGCAGAAGCAAGGGTCCGCACCACCTACCTTGTTCGAGAATTGACATGATTATCCAGTACAACCTGCCTTGTATAACTCTTGTCGTGCAGATCACACAACTCCTCAATGGGCATGTTCGTCAAAACAGACCTCCAGCTTGGTGGAGTGATGTGCAAAGCAAGACGATGGCAGGCCCCAGCATCAGGAAGCTCTTTGGTATTGGGAAGACCTGTGCAATACACAATCAATCCGAAGGCATGTAAAAATATTATGGCTCGATTAATAGAACGTACAATTACCATGGATGTCTTCATCCAACGCTTCATCAGCCTTAGTAGTAGTAATTTGACCTTTCTGCCTGGTGTTCCTGGGGGTAGGCGTTGGTAGCACCAATTTCCTTTTAGGAGTGGCCTTCACTGCTTTAGCACTCGTACCCTTCCTGTTTCGAACCCTGTCAGCCATGCCAGACGATGAGCCAATGAGGGTCACCTGGTCATCCTCGGAGAGAGGGTCATCGGATTCAGCAACATTCTCCACCAACTGTGCAGTCTCCTCTGCGGTCACTGGCTTCGATTCTCTCACAGCCTTAGAAGGCTGAATAGAAGCTATAAGCTCCGCCATCTGAGCATCCCCCTCCTGATTATTAACTGAAACGGAGGGTGAGCCAACCCCATAGCTGACTTCATCAGGGTTCTTCAGAAGAAAGCTCGCCTCTCTGGCACCATCAGCAACAACAAAGTTTCGGAACGACATTTCTGCAAAACGAAAGAAAGAAGATAAATATCATCAGATAAGTTGTTTAAATTTATTTAAATAAGAGTGTACATACTTTTTCCATCACAAAATATTTCAGGCTTCAGGGGGAACCCTCCCAATGGTCAACAATACCAGCCATGTAAAGAATGGGCTCGGGGTATGACTGAACATTCACTGGATGGCGAACAAGATGCTGGTACAACGGATTCCTCCGAACAGTATAAGGCAACTCATAGTTGAAACGTTTTTTTGTCAAACCTGTATGTTTCGTTCACTAAAGCATGGTACTCCGGAGGTATTATTGTATTTTGAATGTAAAAGAAGCTACCCTTCCAATCCGTAATGTTTGTGAAAGGCTTTAACAATATGGTTGGAACATCAGGGTCACCTATTTTTGCCAAAGTTAACCAATTCCCACCTGGGTACAGATTCGTAAAACCACTAAGCACTGTCAGTGTAGGCTCATATCCGTAGGCTTTACACATCACAATGAACGTTGTAAGCTTAGCCAGGCCAAATGGGTTGAACCTAGAGATGTGTACTTGGTAGTATTGCATAAACTCTAAAATCAAAGGGTGGATTGGTATTCTAAAGTTTGACAACTTAAACGAATGGGTGTACAGACCTACGTATCCCTCAGGAGCATCAAATATAGTTTGATTTTTACTAGGGAGCATTATCTTAAACTATTTTGGAATTGGATAATCCTCAAGAAAGGCACGTAATTCCTCTTTTGATAAGGTACATTTTTGTTCTTTAATTACAAACTTGTTATTTTTGGCCATATTGATTAACGAAGAATACTACTTCTATGATGAAATATAGTTTAATTAAGAAGAGATTTACCTTTTTCTTGCGAGGGTTAATGACAAATGATACTTTGTGTTTTGATTGCACGCAGATGAAATTTTGGGGCAAAGAGAAAAGTAAAATTAGGGTTTGGATAATGTGAATTTATACCACTTTTTATTTTGTTCCTCACCGTACACGTGTCCCTCCCGTTCTAATCTATTCGGATTTCAAATTGGGTTTAAATTTTGAAAGGATGTATGGGATTACCGAGATTTGGGCAAGTGGGGATATAATGCCAAGTAGTTAGAGGGTATTTAAGTGCATTTAATGCGTCATTTGCGACACAGATTTTTTTTAGCAGGGTACTACGAACTAACACGGTTAGTTTGCCTGATAGTAGAGTTGAAAGCCACATATTCTTGTGCGCATATCTAACTTTCAACTGGGGGACTTGATGATGTACCCTCCGATTAACTCGAAGGATCACCCTTCGAGTCTGATCGAAACCTACATAATCGAAGGCTCTGGCTAGCCTCCTAAATCTTTCTATGGCGTAAAACTAATCATCAATGATCTAGTTACCAAGTGGGAATTCGCCAATCGAAGGGTTAAGTCCTTTGGGGTATCTCTCGATAAGTTTTAAGGACGGAACGATGCCAAGTCCAAATATTGGTGAGACCAAGTCTTACCCACGTCTCCTCTTTCTCTTTAGCTCCCCCGCTAAACCAGGAGGAGTGGGACACTAAACCCTAGCGGTTACCACAAATCATGGGACGCCCCCATGATCTCTCTCAAACGTGTGACCACTCTCCAGGACCATTTTCTTTACCTATAAATAGTCCTGGACGATGACAAATCTAGTATGCAATCTCTCTCACCTTACTTTACTACATTTACACTTAATCTCTCATACCGATCACTTATTCACACGCCGGAGGTGGTTCGCAGGGTCCAACTCCTACGCAATCACTTAACGTAGTGTTTTAGTATTTCTTATTTCAGGTTATTTCCATGCTTGGCGTAATCACAACACCCCTCATTTCCTTTGATCCCCATCGAAGGCCTGGTAGTGCAAATTATTGTACAATCAGGTCTTTCCAAAACAACGTATTTGAGCCGTTAACAACTTTTCGGACAAAAGAGTTCTTAAAACCATCGTCAATATGGTATATACCTTTAACGGCATTGATGATATCTGACCATATTCCCCTAACCCCGATATGATTAACAGACGAATTAAACCCCCCGCCAACCCCATAGAACTCTTTGATGACTATATTCCACATGGCCTTATCCTCCGTAAGAAACCTCCACTTCCATTTACCCAAGAGCCCAATATTCTTCGACATGAGACAACCAATGCCAAGGCCACCAAACTCATGGTCGAGGAGGATAGTCTTCCACTTAACCCAATATAGCCCGCGATGAGACTCCTTAAAACCCCAAAAAAACGACATCTGATGGATTCAAGAGTGTTAATAACTTTTTGAGGAGCTTTGAACAAAGAGAGATAATAAACGGGGAGACTTCCGAGAATAGACTTGATGAGGGTACGCCTCCCACCGATAGATAACGATTTAACTTTCCAGCAAGAAAGTTTGTTCCTAAAACGCTCGATAACCACATTCCAACAATCGCAATATCGCATCCTCATGCCCACGAAAGACCGAGGTAAATAAAAGGTAAAGAATCATGGGCACAACCGAGTGAGGCTGCCACATCTTCAACCTCACTGGAAGGAACACCAACACCAATGATTCTACTTTTAGACATGTTTACTTTGAGGCCTGAACCATTTCAAAACACTTTAAAATGTGTATGAGGTTTTTAGCATTCGTTCTCGACCATTCCCAAAAAAGAGAGCATCGTCCGCATATTGCAAAAGTGACACATTCACCTCACTTTCCGCAAGAGAAACCCTATTGAAAACACCTTTGTTGCAAGCTTCAATAATGGAGATTCGCAGAGCTTCGGCAACAAGAAGGAAAAGAAGCGGAGAAAGGGGATCGCCTTGATGAAGGCCCCGCTCCATTTTGAATTCTTTCGAAGGCGATCCATTAATCATAACCGAGATAGACGCTGACGATAGACAACAGGAAATCCAATTCCTCCACTTAATTCTGAATCCCATATGAGCCATAATGCTCATGAGGAACTCCCAATTAACGCTATCAAACGCCTATTCAAAATCCACCTTGAAGACTAAGAGTTTATTATTTTCTAAGGCTGCCATTCTAATGATTTCATTGGCAATGAGACAGCCATCAAGAATTTGCCTACCTTCCATGAAAGCCGATTGGTTAGGCCCGATGACTGACCCTATGACCTTAGCAAGGCGAGAGGCAATCATCTTAGAGAGAACTTTATAAACACAACCAATGAGACTAATCGGTCGGTAATCCGAGAACCTAAGGGGATCATTCTTTTTTGGGATAAGAACTATAAAAGAGGGATTATAGCCATTACAGAGGCCACCAGAGGATTCAAACATCTTAATACAATTCCAAAAATCATCTTTAATCACATCCCATTAGGTTTTAATAAAAGCAAAATTGAACCCGTCTGGGCCCGGGGCTTTAGACCCATCACAATCCCATACCGCCTTTTTGACTTCATCAAAGGAAAAATTAGAATACAAGAAAGAAGCATCAGTTAAAGATAACTTACGAAACAACCCACTTCTAAAGGTAGGCCTAGACAAACCAACTTCCTTAAAGCGAGAAGAAAAGTGCTCAAGAGCAGCCTTTTTAATTTCCTCAGGTGATTCCACCCAAATCCCATTTACAAGAATACCTTTTATAGAGAAGTTGGAGAATTTATTATTAATCGTTGAATGGAAGAATCTAGTATTTTCATCCCCCTCAACAGCCCATTTCAAGCGCGCCTTTTGTTTAAGATCGTCCCTACGAAGTTGCTCGAGACGTTTAGGTCCATCATCCATTCCTCCCTCTTTTGGATGTCGAATGAGTTTAAGAGGCCATTTTCCGCTTCATTGTCCCAATCCAGAAGATTATTTTTAAGAGAATCCATGGTGGCGTTTTGATCAGCTATACGGTTCGAGGTCCAAACCTTATTGGCAAGCCGCAAGCTTTTGAGTTTATTCTTGAGACTGATATCAGGCCGAACATCGGAAGAGAAGCTGGCCCAAGATGAAGACACGAGCTCATAAAAACCATTCTCGCGAAACCATTTATTAAATATTTTAAAAGGTTTAGGCCCAAAATTCATTCCTTTCATCTTAATCAGAATAGGGCAGTGATCCGAGTGGGATCTACTCAACACATTGACACTAGCATCCTTCCAAATATCAAAAAAATTAGCTGAAACCATGAATCTATCAAGCTTGCTCGCTTTTCTTCCGTCTTTGTCAAAACGAGTAAACCTTCTCCCACAAAGGGGAAAGTCAAAGAGACCATTTCTAGAAATAAAATCATTGAAAGCACAAGCCTCACCAACGTCAAAAAGGCAACCATTTCTCTCATCGGAAGACCTAACCACGTTAAAATCACCAAACACAACCCAAATGATATTAGGCAAATTCATGAGGGACTCAATAGAACGCCACAACGCCTCCTTCAAGGTACTAGATTGAGGAGCATAAACATTTATCAACCCGATTTTACTCGAAAGACCAACCCAAGATCCGACGAATCCAAGGTCGGCTCGTGAAACTAATCAAGCACTAGTATTTATTCGATATTAACTCGAGACAGTGAGTTTAAGCTCGCGAGTAGCTCGTGAAAAGCTCGACTTGTTGACAACCGTAAATATAATTTTTTTTGAAGTTAAAGGATAAATGGCCTTTTGATTCGTGTGAAAACCAACTTATATATAATATAGTAGTATAGTATCGAAATGATCCGCAAGAAATAGGGATCACCCGAGTCGTTTCCAAGTGAAGGTGAATGGAATCAAGAATATCAATTCGTGTAAATTGTGTAGTGAGAAGTGGTGAAAAAGAAAATAGTGATCAAATAATTCAAATTATGATAAACAAACACGAATTATGCAAGTGGTATAAGCTAAGGATGCACTAAAGTTAAAAACATAAAAATGGGGATGCAAACGCGTTTATTTAAAACGTAACGTACAATTTAAAACGTAACTTTAATTTAAAAATGATCCTACAAATATAAAATAACTTTCTAAAAATTTTAAACTAATAAAATGAATTTTCAGAAAAAGAAAAATATTTTTTTGACTTTTTATTAATTTTCTATGAATTTATTCATATTTTTGTATATTTTTTTTTATGATTTAAAAAGTAAATAAATATGAAAAACAACTTGAAAAATACAAATTAGGTTTGGAAAAATCTAAAATTACTTAAAATTAATTTTGAAACAGAAAAGATATTTTTTTGGCTTTTTCTTTAATTAATATGAATTAAAAACTATTTTTTAACTAATTAAAGTATACTAAAAATGCAATTAAATATGAGATTAATAACAAAAAATGCAATTTTACTTTTTAAAATTATGAAATAACTAAAAACTATTTTTAAGACAGAAAACTGAATTTTTAAAATTATGCAATTTTACTTTCCCAAGCCTATGGTAATCTATTTTGCTATGACAGGTAGTGAGAGATATCTTCCGTTTCCATATTGTAATTTATACTTCATTACACCCGAGAGATGTGAGTATCTAAACACTATTTGTGAAGTGCTAGTGTATGACCTCCGTGCTTGTCTTTGGTCTTTAGTGGAACGATTATTTGTTGTAATTACTTTTATATTAGTGTTAAATGACCCCTAACTTGTATTTTGAGTAGAATAAAAGCGCATTTGCTTGAGGACAAGCAAATCTCAAGTGTAAGGGTATATGATGAGGCGAAAAATGAACCACTTTTAGGGGGTCATTTAAGCCCGGAATTGAATTTATTTGATCAAATATTGCCCTAAATCGTTCCTTTTGTGATTTTAGGTACTTTGGGAGTGAAATCTGGAAAAGGAAGCAATTCGAATGTTTTTGGAGCATAAAAGTGAAGAAAACGCCAAAGACTTAATTTTCCAAGATGGGAACAGTAGGTGACGGCGTCAAGAGCAACATTTTAACGGCGTCAAGAGTAAATTGCATGACGGCCCAGTACAGAAATGAAGGCGTCACAAGGAAGAGCGTCAAGAGTAAAATACGTGACGGCCTGGAAAAAGTTATAACGTGACGGCGTCAGAAGTAGATCAAGGCAGTCCGAGAATTGTTTTGGCGGCGAGATGACGGCGTCACCTATTTGGTCTTGACGCCGTCAGCCTCAATTTCCTATATATAGTTTTCTAATTTTCATTCATAAAGAGAGAGAAGTTTTGGAGAAACCCTAAGGCCGAACTTAGTACGAATTTTACAGGTTTTTTAAGGGTTTTCACCCCTTGAACCCTTTCATGTGTAATTGAGATAAGTGTTCTTCTAATTCAATCAATATGTCTATGTGTTGGTTGTCTATATCTTGTTCTTGTCTTAATTCCATCATGCTAGGCTAGATCTATCTTGTGTTTGCTTAGATCTAATGAAACCTAGATGTTAATTATGTGTTGATACTTGTTTATGGTTGTATTGGATGAATGATTTCGATGTTAGGCTTAAGAAAACTGGCAGATCTCTAAATGGTAACATGCTTGAACGTCTTAGGAAACATGATCTGACATGCACTAGGTTTTATTGGTTGTATTTAATGCATGAGTAAATTCTAATGATCCCATGTTAGAAGCTTCTTAGCCGGCTCGACATAGGAGTGAAGTAGGCACTCATAGGATTGGGGAATTAAGTGAGCCACCCCATGAATGGTATTAAGGAATACAATCCGTCATCCACGCAACTATAACAAGTAATTAACGTGTAAAAGATATCTAGGGAGTAGTGAAATCTAAGTAAACACAATTTCTCCACTTATTGCTCACAACCTTAGTTAAAATAGTTTATTTTCATTTTTAGTATTTTATTTTGATTGCATCTTTAATATTGGGTTAGTTGACTAGCAACTAATTCCGCCCAAATCCTTCAAACCCGAGATTTTTACTTGCTTTCTAAAAAATATAAAAAAATACAAAAATAATCATCCCTCACCTTTAGAACTAGTATTTAGGTTTTCTGATCCTAGCGACACTATTCCTAGCTGAACGATCAATCCCCCGGTACTTGTCACTATACTATACTACAACGATCAGGTACACTGCCTGGTGGGGGTTGTAAACTTCTCAAGATCCCTTGAGAGGTAAAGCCTGGTGCAATCCCTACGCATCAATAAGCACTCAGAATAGCCAAATAAGCACTTAAACAGTAGAATAATTGAGACAGAAACTAGGTTTAGCAGGGCTACTTCTAGCTTAAATTTAAGCTGTCTAATAAGCTTATTAGTGGAAGATTAAGGGGGCAAAAGCTATACCACCCAGCAGAGAACACAAAAAACCTAAAAGCCCTATTTTCTAACCCCCAATTGAACTCTAATTTGTCCCAAGTTCAGCAGTGGAACAACTGACCCACTGCAAGCAGTGGACTTTTTAATTACAACCTATCTTTGACTAAAGTGAATTTTAGCAGATTTAATCCTCTCCTAGATGTTGTTTAATGATGTTGTAACACTCAGTACACAAGCATGATCACAAATCACTCAAATAACACCCAATCAGATTTACAGTAACACTATTAGCAGGCAACAAGGAGATTTTCAAACACTTTTTGACTTTTTATATTATAGTAGCAAATTTTTATTACTAATCTGACTTTAATATGACTAATGTAACTACAACAAGCAAAAACTTAAGCAGTATAACAACTAGAGCAGGCTAATCAACTCAGAACCAAACACCCCTTTAACTATATGATTACACTACCACTGTGCAAATTAAGCTTAGACTTACTGATTTTATAGATGAAACAGTTTACTTAGTTGATATTAAAGCTAATGGAGCAAACAAAAGCATCACAGAACAACAAGGACATCAAAAAGCAGTGTAGGCTGATGAGGCGAAAAATGAACCACTTTTAGGGGGTCATTTAAGCCCGGAATTGAATTTATTTGATCCCGTCATCCCACCACAACAAAACCCACCACTAGAACCTCTTAGGCCCCGAACCTTAGGAGAGTATTCCTGACCTAGCCACCAAGGCTACCGAAACACCATTGAGCTCACCGGAGCCAATGTGACCCCCTTGCGATCCGACACCATCCGGTTGGTGCAAAGCGGATGTGCATTCCATGGACTTCGTTCCAAAGATCCAAACCAACATCTTAAGGATTTCCTTAAAATTATAGACTCCATAGACCTAGATGTTGAAACTAGAGAGACAACCCGATTACGCCTATTTCAATTCTCTCTACGGGATCAAGCTAGTCAATGGCTTGAGCGTTTATCCGCGGGATCCTTCACCACATGGGATGATCTCACCACTCGTTTCCTTGCTCAATTTTTCCCACCGGGGAGAACTACTAAGCTTAGAAATGACATCTTGATGTTCCAACAACGTCAAAATGAATCTCTTTATGAAGCATGGACTCGTTTCAAGGACTTACTCCAAAAAGTCCCTCATCATGGCATAGATCTTTGGCTCCAAGTCCAAATCTTTTATGACCATATCGATCTCTCCATGAGGCGAGCCATTGACCAATCGGCTGGTGGTAAGCTACATGATCTAAGTGCGGAACAATCATGGGAACTCATAGAAGATCTTGCTCTCTATGACAACGAAAGTTGGAATGACCCCCGTGATTTGAACAAAACGGTTAAGGCAATATCTTTGCCCTCGAACAACTCTAGCACTCCCGACTGTAGGATCATGGAACTTGAAGGTCGAGTCAAGTCTCTCATGAAATCTTACGAAGCTAAAAAAATCTTCAAGCCAAGTAAGCAGAATCGCTTCTACATGTAAATTATGTAATGGCCCTCACGAGACTCATAACTGCATGGAGCTTCCAAAACGTGCTTATAACGAATTCATGTCGTCACACGTGGGTCGAGGTCCTCGAACTTCTGGCGAGGCCTATGAGGCATGGAAGGATAAACCTAATTTCAGAGGGTACCAAACGCGGAGCGTATCCTTCAATGACTCCTCACCACTCATTTGGTCCGAGCATTTTCCATCACAAGGCGTTCCTAGGCAAAGCTGTGAAGATGCTCTTAAAAAGTTCATTCTGTCTCAAGAATTACAGCTCTCTACGCTCGAGACTAAATTTAGACAACAACAGGCTGATATGAATAACAAGATTTGTAATCTGTTAACTGCTATCAAAGAGCATGTTGTTAATAAACCCATTCACGTTGATGAGGTTAAGTATGTTACCATCACGAGTCCACCAACCTCCCCTGTGAAAATAAAGAGTCCTGGTAAGCTATTCAAACATCTATCACCAAAAGGAAAAGAACCTGTCAACCCCTAGGACCAATCCATTTCGTAAACACCATCACCACGATATCTGCTTCTACACCTAACCCAACCCAACAACAAACTAACAAAATTGGTCATACAGCTAAAGATGAGACGTCAAGGGTGGACCACGATTTGGCCAGAAACCCTACCAACTCATTCGAGTAGTGCACCGCGCAAGAATCTGACAAATCGGATGATGGGAAAGAGAGATCAGAGGAGCATACGAGAAATCCAGCCATTTTGGGTAAATCTATTATAGAGGAACCCGAGAGAAACATGGAGGATGTTATTAATGGAAGTGGCGATAGGACTAATGAAAGCAACCCTAAAGTTTTTAAGATCTCCTGCACCATCAAGGAAAAGCTCTTAACCGATAGTCATATAGATCTCAGCTTCCCAGATAACATAATACCCCTTTCCCTATACCAAGATGCCTTTCCTGAACGCACAGTGTGTGAGAGAGTCAATAATGCAAGGGTAAAAAAATGTATCAATTATAATTGGAGAGCTTGTTTACAATATTGACCTCACCGTGGTCGATGATGTGGACCCTCTCACCAATCGAACATTAACCAACCTTGTTCTTGGGAAACCATTTATCAATGACTCGGGAGTAATCCTTGATGAGAAGGATGGAAGTGCATTGGTTACCAATGGTGTTAAGAAGGTAATTTTTTGTAGGGGTAATGAGGAGGTATACGAGTATCGTCCTTCCCTTGAGGGGAATCTATATGGATCAAGGGATGGAGAATCGGGGAAGATAAGACGGCGTGATCCGAATAATCTCAAAATTCCCTGCATGATCGGTCATAAGTACTTCGATAACATCTACATTAATGTATTCCTACCGAAGAATCTTATGTCCCTATTCCATTATAACAATATCTGCAGATGGGGGATGGTTTACAAGGGAGAGAAAGTGGTTGGTAAGGATCATGAAATCCAGGTGTTCGTAGGAAATATGGCATTCACCATGGAATTCACAATTCTAGACAACATCGAAGACTATGTCGACCCTAGGTTATCACAAGTCGTTTTTGGGGCACCCTTTTGTGAAATCACTAATCAGATAGTTGATGACCAGAACAGAATCATGACCTTCGCTGATGGAATTAGGAGGGTTTCATACCAAACGCCGTACAAGAGAAAAGACCTTAAGGAAATCGATTGTGACGGGCTTGATAAGATAAGTTCCCAACTTATTTTGTGTGATGAAGATGTTAGGAGAGGATGTAAGAACACTTCTGATTTGTCATGTGGATTCTTTAAGGATGTTAGTAAGCTTGATTCTAAGTATCGAGAAGATGTCTTCGAGTTTTAGGACCCAAAATACTTACACTATGAAAGCGTTACTAGTTTAGAAGACGACCTAGAGAGTGAAACCAACGATGAGGTCACGTAGTAACCCATGACCTTGAGTCTAGCTACAAGACTCGTAAATAAAGAAAAGCGCTTCTTGGGAGGCAACCCATGCTTTGTGTGATTTTATTTTGTTTGTTTGTTTGTTATTTGCTTCCGTATGCATGCTTTATTTTTATTGTTGGTAGATCATGTTTCTCAATTAAATAATGGAAATACTTAACTTTGTTGTTTTGGCCTAGTCTTAACTCCACCTAAAAGTATTTTTGCAAAAGATAAGTGTAAGGGGAAACCCCAAATATGTTTTTAAGAAACAAACCGATCATGATTCTCCACAATATTAAGTGAATATGTATATTCGTATTTGTTAGAGTCAAATGCTTGTATTGAGTCATAATGAAGTTTTGCAGGATTTTCCAGGAAGTAGGACCAAGTTTTTCCAGAAATTTTCCGGAAACTTAACATAAGAATTTCTGCAGATCACTTCTGACGGCGTCACGAGATTACTCTTGACGGCGTCACGTGTAAAAATCTTGAAATTTTACCGGTTTTGTTTTTCTAACGGAGTCTTAAAGTTTTTGTTGAATTATTAAGTCTTATAATCTCCAGGAATCTGGAAACTTCATTCCACAAGCATTATATCTTGCTTGTTTTCTAGGATTTAGTAACTTATATAGATTTCCGCCGATTTTATGCGAGGTTGCCTTGTTTGTTTTCTCAGGTTTAACAGGTTATGTTTGACAAGAAGATGATTTATATTCTGGAAGGGAAGCTTTGATTGTTCATTTTCTTGGAGGAAGATTTAACCTGGCCACCTTATTATCCATACCGAGCGAATCAGGGGAGTATTTGATTTCATTCTTTTCACTTTTTCACTTTTACATTCTTTACTTGAATATTGGGGACAATGTTCATCCTAAGTGTAAGGGGAGGGTAAAATGATGATACCTTACATATGCACTTTCGCTTGAGTTTGTTTTGTTTGATAGTAGATGTGTAATAAAACTATGAGAAATACTTGTTAGTGCAATTTTAGCGCCAAATTTAAAATTTTTTACAACATTTAGGAGTGAAACTTTAGCCATAGCAAGCGTCTCATTGATAGGAGATTGTATGACTAGCACATAACCGTATATTCAGAAAAATTTTCCACCCAAATATGTGAGGTTCGCCTTTAGATTTGATAGGAAAAGCATTTACTATTAGTGCTTATGAGTGTACCGGTAGCATTTAGATTCTAGAACTTGCGTTAGTGATGCATCCCGAGACCGCTAGTGAGACTACATTCGTGTAGTAGGATTTACTACATGATAAGAGGCATTAGGATCACCCTTGTGTTAAACCCGTATCATAATTACTTGACCATTTAAGTCATATTACTTGGCTAGTTAAGTCAACTAATTTTTCCCACACCTTAGCGTTGTACTCATTTTTAGTACACAAAACCCCTAGTACACCCCTCCGAGCCTATCTTTTCGTTTCTAACTTTAAGCATTTTACTTAAAGGAAGAATTTCTTACACCCCACTTAAATGTACACCCAAATCGCCTTAGCCTTCCGTGTATGCACTCATCTTTAGTGCATTATTGTTATTTGTTAAACCCTAAGTTAACTATCTAATTGATTACATGGTTTCTAAGTCGAGTCATATCCTTGTACATACTGTTTTGGGACGATTGGGACTCATGGGTAAAGTACTTATTTTATGGAGTAATGGGGAAGAACATCATATTATTACCCCCGTATGTACGTTAATCTTAAAAGTAAAAAAAAAAAAAAAAAAAAAAAAAAAAAAAAAAAAAAAAAAATCAAGAAAAAGAAAAAAAAGAAAAAAAATAAATAGAAATAGAAAAAAAAGAAAAAACATACGGACTACCATCCCTTTTCATTCTATGTTCATTTTATGTTTTTGCGATTTTTCATTTATTAGCATAAGTCGAGTCTATTCTTGGCTTAGCAACGCCATATTGTACATGTAATTAACCAAGATTGTTAACTTGCCACCAGTAAAAACTTCCTTTATCCAACAAAACCGTGTATTTCATATCCCTACACCTAACGTTACAACCCTTTAAAAGACCTCTTTGATAGTTTATCCTAGGTGCTTACGCCATGTGGTGGAGGTTTGATCCTTTCCCAAGCCTATGATAATCTATTTTGCTATGACAGGTAGTGAGAGATATCTTCCGTTTCCATATTGTAATTTATACTTTATTACACCCGAGAGATGTGAGTATCTAAACACTATTTGTGAGGTGCTAGTGTATGACCTCCGTGCTTGTCTTTGGTCTTTAGTGGAACGATTATTTGTTGTAATTACTTTTATATTAGTGTTAAATGACCCCTAACTTGTATTTTGAGTAGAATAAAAGCGCATTTGCTTGAGGACAAGCAAATCTCAAGTGTAAGGGTATATGATGAGGCGAAAAATGAACCACTTTTAGGGGGTCATTTAAGCCCGGAATTGAATTTATTTGATCAAATATTGCCCTAAATCGTTCCTTTTGTGATTTTAGGTACTTTGGGAGTGATATCTGGAAAAGGAAGCAATTCGGACGTTTTTGGAGCATAAAAGTGAAGAAAACGCCAAAGACTTAATTTTCCAAGCTGGGAACAGTAGATGACGGCGTCAAGAGCAACATTTTGACGGCGTCAAGAGTAAATTGCATGACGGCCCAGTACAGAAAGGAAGGCGTCACAAGGAAGAGCGTCAAGAATAAAATACGTGACGGCCTGGAAAAAGTTATAACGTGACGGCGTCAGAAGTAGATCAAGGCAGTCCGAGAATTCTTTTGGCGGCGAGATGACGGCGTCACCTATTTGGTCTTGACGCCGTCAGCCTCAATTTCCTATATATAGTTTTCTAATTTTCATTCATAAAGAGAAAGAAGTTTTGGAGAAACCCTAAGGCCGAACTTAGTACGAATTTTACAGGTTTTTTAAGGGTTTTCACCCCTTGAACCCTTTCATGTGTAATTGAGATAAGTGTTCTTCTAATTCAATCAATATGTCTATGTGTTGGTTGTCTATATCTTGTGCTTGTCTTAATTTCCACATGCTAGGCTAGATTTATCTTGTTTTTGCTTAGATCTAATGAAACCTAGATGTTAATTATGTGTTGATTACTTGTTTATGGTTGTATTGGATGAATGATTTCAATGTTAGGCTTAAGAAAACTGGCAGATCTCCATTGTGTAACATGATTGAACGTCTTAGGAAACATGAACCGATGTGTACTAGGTTTTATTGGTTGTATATAATGCATGAGTAAATTCTAATGATCCCATGTTAGGAGCTTCTTAGCCGGCTTGACATAGGAGTGAAGTAGGCACTCATAGGATTGGGGAAGTAAGTACGCCACCCCATGAATGGTATTAAGGAATACAATCCGTCATCCACGCAACTATAACAAGTAATTAACGTGTAAAAGATATCTAGGGAGTAGTGAAATCTAAGTAAACACATTTCTCCCATATATTGCTCACAACCTTAGTTTAATATAGTTTATTTTCATTTTTAGTATTTTATTTTGATTGCATCTTTAGTATTGGGTTAGTTGACTAGCAACTAATTCCGCCCAAATCCTTCATACCCGAGATTTTTACTTGCTTTCTAAAAAATATAAAAAAATACAAAAATAATCATCCCTCACCTTTAGAACTAGTATTTAGGTTTTGTAATCCTAGCGACACTATTCCTAGCTGAACGATCAATCCCCCGGTACTTGTCACTATACTATACTACAACGATCAGGTACACTGCCTGGTGGGGGTTGTAAACTTCTCAAGATCCCTTGAGAGGTAAAGCCTGGTGCAATCCCTACGCATCAATAAGCACTCAGAATAGCCAAATAAGCACTTAAACAGTAGAATAATTGAGACAGAAACTAGGTTTAGCAGGGCTACTTCTAGCTTAAATTTAAGCTGTCTAATAAGCTTATTAGTGGAAGATTAAGGGGGCAAAAGCTATACCACCCAGCAGAGAACACAAAAAACCTAAAAGCCCTATTTTCTAACCGCCAATTGAACTCTAATTTGTCCCAAGTTCAGCAGTGGAACAACTGACCCACTGCAAGCAGTGGACTTTTTAATTACAACCTATCTTTGACTAAAGTGAATTTTAGCAGATTTAATCCTCTCCTAGATGTTGTTTAATGATGTTGTAACACTCAGTACACAAGCATGATCACAAATCACTCAAATAACACCCAATCAGATTTACAGTAACACTATTAGCAGGCAACAAGGAGATTTTCAAACACTTTTTGACTTTTTATATTATAGTAGCAAATTTTTATTACTAATCTGACTTTAATATGACTAATGTAACTACAACAAACAAAAACTTAAGCAGAATAACAACTAGAGCAGGCTAATCAACTCAGAACCAAACACCCTTTTAACTATATGATTACACTACCACTGTGCAAATTAAGCTTAGACTTACTGATTTTATAGATGAGACAGTTTACTTAGTTGATATTAAAGCTAATGGAGCAAACAAAAGCATCACAGAACAACAAGGACATCAAAAAGCAGTGTAGGCTGATGAGGCAAAAAAAGAACCACTTTTAGGGGGTCATTTAAGCCCGGAATTGAATTTATTTGATCAAATATTGCCCTAAATCGTTCCTTTTGTGATTTTAGGCACTTTGGGAGTGAAATCTGGAAAAGGAAGCAATTCGAACGTTTTTGGAGCATAAAAGTGAAGAAAACGCCAAAGACTTAATTTTCCATGCTGGAAACAGTGCATGACGGCGTCAAGAAGGAAATCCTGACGGCATCAAGAGTAAAGTCCATGACGACCCAGAAGAAAACTGAAGGCGTCACAACAAGAGCGTCAAGAGTTAAAATCATGACGGCCTGTATAAGGTGTACACATGATGACGTCAGATCCAGATCTAGGCAGTCCGAGGAATTATTTGGCGGCTAGATGACGGCGTCAGACATTTGTTCTTGACGCCGTCACCTCCTAAACTCTATATATAGTTTTCTAATTTTCATTCATTAAGAGGAACTTGTGTGGAGAAACCCTAGGGCCGAACCTTGTACGTATTTTACAGCTTTTTCAAGGGTTTCAGCCCTTGAATCCTTTCATGTGCTATTGAGATAAGTCTTCTCTTTAATTCAATCAATATGTCTATGTGTTGGTTGTCTATATCTTGTGCTTGTCTTAATTTCCACATGCTAGGCTAGATTTATCTTGTTTTTGCTTAGATCTAATGAAACCTAGATGTTAATTATGTGTTGATTACTTGTTTATGGTTGTATTGGATGAATGATTTCAATGTTAGGCTTAAGAAAACTGGCAGATCTCCATTGTGTAACATGATTGAACGTCTTAGGAAACATGAACCGATGTGTACTAGGTTTTATTGGTTGTATTTAATGCATGAGTAAATTCTAATGATCCCATGTTAGGAGCTTCTTAGCCGGCTTGACATAGGAGTGAAGTAGGCACTCATAGGATTGGGGAAGTAAGTACGCCACCCCATGAATGGTATTAAGGAATACAATCCGTCATCCACGCAACTATAACAAGTAATTAACGTGTAAAAGATCTAGGGAGTAGTGAAATCTAAGTAAACACATTTCTCCCATATATTGCTCACAACCTTAGTTTAATATAGTTTATTTTCATTTTTAGTATTTTATTTTGATTGCATCCTTAGTATTGGGTTAGTTGACTAGCAACTAATTCCGCCCAAATCCTTCATACCCGAGATTTTAATTTGCTTTCTAAAAAATATAAAAATACAAAAAGAATCATCCCTCATCTCTAGACCTAGTCTTTAGGTTTTCTAATCCTAGCGACACTATTCCTAGATGAATGATCAATCCCCCGGTACTTGTCATTATACTATACTACATCGATCAGGTACACTGCCTGGTGGGGGTTGTAAGCTTCTCAAGATCCCTCGAGAGGTAAAGCTTGGTGCAATCCTACGCACATCAAGTTTTTGGCGCCGCAGCCTGGGGAATAGTTATTGTCTAGGTTAGAATCTCTTTTTATTATGTCTACTTGCTAGATTCCTTTCTAGTAAGATTTTATTTTTATTTTTTTTAGGTTCTCTTTAGTCTATCTTTTTTCTTTGTGTTTTTGTTCGTAACTCTTCACCACCTGACATCATGGACGATGGGAACATCTTTGAACCCGTCATCCCACCACAACAAAACCCACCACTAGAACCTCTTAGGCCCCGAACCTTAGGAGAGTATTCCCGACCTAGCCACCAAGGATATCGAAACACCATTGAACTCACCGGAGCCAATGTGACCCCCTTGCGATCCGACACCATCCGGTTGGTGCAAAGCGGATGTGCATTCCAAGGACTTCGTTCCGAAGATCCAAATCAACATCTTAAGGACTTCCTTAAAATCGTAGATTCCATAGACCTAGATGTTGCAACTAGAGAGATAACCCGATTACGCCTATTCCAATTCTCTCTACGTGATCAAGCTAGTCAATGGCTTGAGCGTTTACCCGCGGAATCCATTACCACATGGGATGATCTCACCACTCATTTCCTTGCTCAATTTTTCCCACCGGGGAGAACTACTAAGTTTAGAAATGACATCTTGATGTTCTAACTACGTCAAGGTGAAACTCTTTATGAAGCATGGACTCGTTTCAAGGACTTACTCCAAAAAGTCCCTCATCATGGCATAGATTTTTGGCTCCAAGTCCAAATCTTCTATGACAATATCGATCTCTCCACAAGGCGAGCCATTGACCAATCGGCCGGTGGTAAGCTACGTGATCTAAGTGCGGAACAATCATGGGAACTCATAGAAGATCTTGCTCTCTATGACAACGAAAGTTGGAATGATCCCCGTGATTTGAACAAAACGGTCAAGGCAATATCTTTGCCTTTGAACAACTTTAGCACTCCCGACCGTAGGATCATGGACCTTGAAGGTCAAGTCAAGTCTCTCATGAAATCTTACGAAGCTCCAAAGCCTTCAAACCAAGTAAGCATAATCGCTTCTGCATGTAAATTGTGTAATGGCCCTCACGAAACTCATAACTGCGTGGAGCTTCCAAAACGTGCTTATAACGAATTCACATCGTCACACGTTGATCACGGCACTCAAAATTCTGACGAGGCCTATGAGGCATGGAAGGATAAACCTAGTTTCAGAAGGTACCAAACACGGAGCGTATCCTTCAATGACTCCCCCCCCCCCCACTCAAATGGTCTGAGCATTTTCCCTCACAGAGCACTCCTAGGCAAAGCTGTGAAGATGCCTTGCGAAAATTCGTTCTATCCCAAGAATTGCAGCTCTCTACGCTCGAGGCTAAATTTAGACAATAGCAGGCCGATATGAATAACAAGATTTGTAATCTGTTAACTGCTATCAAAGAGCACGCTGTTAATAAATCAATTCACGTTGAGGAGGTCAAATCTGTTACCATCATGAGTCCGCCAACCTCTCCTGTGAAAATAAAAAGTCCTAGTAAGCTATTCAAACATCTATCACCAAAAGTAAAAGAACCTGTCAACTCCCTAGGACCAAT
>JARVZY010007338.1:0-23597 GCA_030686995.1 Artemisia argyi | reverse complement strand
TTTATCACCCAAGGACTTATTTTGATAATTTTTGACTTTTCTTTCATTTTAAACTTCCAGGGACTAGTTTTGCCAAATTTTGAAACTTGAGGGACTGAAACTGCCAATTGTGCAAACTTTGTTCATTTTTCATTTGTTTTTAAACATTTTGCATCTAAAACATATAAAACACACTTTTGGGATAATTTGTGTATTTTGATGCGTTTTTGGGTGTTTTTGGATGTTTTGGCATTCCAGATACGATAAAAATGATGAGTGTTTAAGCACTCATCAATGACTAATCCCGACACCTTCATAAAACATAGTAAGTTGTCTGTTCACAAATTCTGTTCCATTATCAGTACGAATGACTCTAACTGTTTTGTTGAGGCGGACTTGCAACATCTTGATGAGCTTGATGATGGTTTCTGGAGTTTCGTCTTTAGATCGTAGAAATTTCACCCATGTGAATCGAGAGTAGTCATCAACAATCACCAGCACATATTTCTTTCCATTGATACTTTGAATCCTCATTGGTCCACAAAGATCCATGTGAAGAGTATGAAGAACTTCCATGATTGAATTGACAGTTTTGGGTTTATGGGTATGTTTTTTGCTCTTGCCCATTTGACAGGCGGAACACAGATGGTCCTTTTCATACTTAAGTCTGGGCAAGCCTCGAACAAGATCCTTACGTGTAAGTTCATTGATGGTACCGAAGTTCAAATGGTTTAAACGACGATGCCACAACCATGACTTGTTCTTGGATGCTTTAGAGAGCAGACAAATTGGAGAGGACCGTAGCATATCTTTGATGGAGATGGTGTAAAGATTAGTGCTCCGACTCCCCTTGAGAAGATCAACACCATCTAATTCTCTAACAAAACAGGTGTGCTTTCTGAAGGCGACTTCGAGATCTGAGTCACAGAATTGACCAACAGAAAATAGATTGTGCCCAAGTCCTTCCACGTAGTAGACTCTGGATATAACACTGTCTCCAAAGACATAATCACCATAACCCATTATAGAACCAAAATGGTCATTCCCAAACCTAACCGTACCAATAAACTTTTCCACGAAATTCTTGAGCCTTGAGCGATCACCAGTCATATGTTTTGAGCAGCCTGAGTCCAAATACCAAAGGACGATTTGTACGACCTGCATTTGAAATCAGACAATCGTGGATAACTGAAAAAGCTGGAGCCCCACACACAATTGGGGTCCATTTGGTTAGAACACATAAATATTGGATTATCATAAGTAACAGGTATCTCACTGGAGTGTTCACATTTTGATGCACTAGACCTAGGAGTGGTATTTGTTGCTTCTATTGGAAATAGTCTACCAGTAGGTCTCCACTTCCTAATAGGCATGACTCTAGAGTTAGTAATCCTAGTCACTGGGCACTTTTCCCTCAGAGTGAGTTTCCTTCCAGTAGGTCTCCATTGATAACCAACATTAGTGAAAACTTTTCCTGTTTTGTTCCAAACTTCCGTTTAATACGAGAAACATTCATAACTGGTGGTTGAATAGTGGGTTTAAGAAAGGACACAGCACATGCATCATGATTACCATAAAATAAGCAGTTGTTACATGTCTTACAAATAGCATCAGAATTCGAATTAATTACATCATTTTTCACACAAATGTCTGAATCAACACGATTCCTTTCACTAAGCAGCATTTTATTGTTCCTAGATGATTCTTCTACTTCCTTCATAAGTGAGCTCTTAGCCGGCAAAGTCCTATCATTCTTTGTATTGCATTTAGGCTGTGACTTGCTAGCATTAGATACACCTTTTACTCCTGTAGAAGCAATGATGGGAACATTAGTCTGATTAGTTGCTACTTGTTTACTGGTGATCAAGATGGGGGATTGTGACATGGTTTGGGGAAAGTCAACTGTGACATGCTTGTTGCCACTGAGAGGGTGCAATGGAGTTGTCCTATCCGACTTGGTATCATTCTTGGGGCATGATCCTATGGCATATTCTAATAATTCCTGGGCCCTATTAGTGAGGAAGCACGCACCAATAATAACATCATCAAGTGGTTTAGAGATCCTCTTATCTTCAACGGTTTCTCTAAGTATGGCCAGACAATCCTTAAGATTTCTAAGATAGTTATTATGAACTAACTTATTGTTCCTAAGGGGAAGAGAAACATTCACAGCATCGCACTCATATTTATTACAAACATGTACATTGGAAATTGCATGATCACATGAAGCAGCGGGCATTTTACCCTTCACCATGGTCTTTAGATTCTCAATTTCATTTAACAAAGAGGTGACTTTCTCATTGTTTTGGTCACGTGTTGTTTTGATAGACTCAAACAATTCATTATAACGTTGTTTAGCGTTGAACAGTTCAGCACGAAGCCACTCATTTTCATGTTGTAACTCATTGATAGTGTCCTGTTTTTGAAAATTTTGAGAATCCATAGACTTCTGGTAATTGGTATTGGTCACATCGCTTCTGTTCGATTTTAATTGTGCAATTTGGACCTTCAACTTCCGAATCGTGTTTGAGTGAGCTTGAATTACTTCATCCTTTTTGGCTAATTCAAAACATGTATCAAATTCAGGAACATCCGAAGATGTCTTGGCATTTGATATTTTTATACTTTCTTCTAGATGTTGATATTTTAATTGTAGATTCAGATTATCAACTTCTAGTTTTGAGAAATTCCTGACCATGTTATCATGATCATCGTTTTGAATTTTTTCAGTAAGTTTGTAATTCTCCCCTTCAAGCTCAATCACACGATTTTGGAAGACATTCAAAGTAAACGACATTTCATGAAATTGTCGAGCAGATGGCGCAGAGTCGGTAACAGTATAAAACACATCTTTAGCAATGCAGTTAGCAATCAAGTTTTCATTCATGATGAGAATGTTTTTTCTGTCAATTTCACTGTGTTTGAGATCAATAGCAAGTTGGTTACCCTCACCTTCCACTTCATCAAAAACTTTTTTCATTTGAGTCACATCATCATTAATGGTGTTTTTAAGTCCCTCAAAATGTTCTTTTAGAAGTTTAAAGAATGGCATAACTTCAGTTAAGTAACACTGTTTTGTTTGCTCAAAACCCCTTTCCCCTTCTGTAATCCCTGTAGGTGTAATTCTTATTTTACAGGTTTTCTCAAAGTCATTGAACAATTGACCTAGCACATACAGCCCAATTAGAGTATTGCATTGTGTGGGAAGAGTGAAAGGTACAAGGTGCCTAGGTGTGTTCAGGGGATAGGCAGTTGGGTGAGCAATTCTAAACATAGTGCGTGTGTTACCTACAACTTTTTCAGTTTGCATTCTCTCAATGTCAATATTCCAAAACACTTTTTCAGGAAAAATTCTCTTATGAGGAACAAAAATTGCAGTATGATTGTCATTTGCATAATCATAGTGAAACACGAGGTTATTAGCAATGCATTTAGGATCCTTCAAACGTTCAGCAAGTTTTGCCCTAGTTCTATCCTCTGCCTCATTGATGTGGTCATAGGATCGTGTATCAGGAGGGGCATGGTTAGGTTCAAGCATAGTTTTTGCATCATATAATGCAGGTTGTGCACCTAGACCTATTCTAAGGAATCTTGCTTTGGGTTTAGAGGAATCATGTTCGCTAAATTCATCACTTAACTTCCTGTGGCTTTCCATCATTTGAGCAGATTGAATGGTTTGGCCCTGTGTGTACAACTTATCTTCCAATTTATTTTTCAACGTTTTTAATTTTGAGAAGTCATTTAGAAGTTTAGTTTCTTTATCTTTGAATTCTTGTTTGATTGTAGTCAAACCTTTTTGAACCTCAAGTTTTTGTTTGACGGTTTGATTCAATTGGTTCTTTAAAGAAACTAGTTCCCTTTTTAATGATTCTTGTTTGGAATTGTTTTCAGATATGTAAGTACGCAGTTGCCATTCCATTTTCTGCTCACGTTCATTCAGCTCAAACTTAGCACGTTGCTCATAAATGTCTACTTGGTCCTTAAGGGTGTTAATTCTAGTGATCAGAGAATCATCAGGGTTGTATATAGAGTGCTCATATACCTCATGTTGACTAGAATCAATAGACGGCATGTCACTTGGTACAACTGGGGGTCCATTGTCACTCACATACATTTCATATGGGATATTATTGGTATTACCCATATCAGTGATGTCTGTGTTGACGATATTCTTGAGTTGTACAGAGTCACATGCCCCCTGTACAGGTGTAGAATTATTCAGATCATGTTTAGGCGATTTTGGTACCTTAGAGATGGCAGACGTGATTGATAAATCAGGATGCTGTGAAGAGGATGCTGCTGCAGATAGATTAGCCATGAAAATTGTTTGAGCAGTTGGTTCATCATCCACGTCTGAGTCAAATGCATCACACTCTTCAACTTGAAAGATATTTGGGTCATTAAGAGCCATGTCCTGAACAGGTTGATCATCCACATCAGCATCAAAGGTGTTCCCATCATTACCAGCCAGAAAGAGCAAAGCTTCTTCATCCAACACAGTCCCATTTTCTTGTGCCTGCATCAGCAACATCTTGTCTTTGAAGTACTCAGAGTTTTGGGGACGTTTTGGGAGAGTGCAGTTCCTAGCAATATGGCCCAATCCTCCGCAGTTGTAGCATTTCGGCTGCTTAGCTTGTGCTTGAAGAGCATTCCCAACTCTGTACTGCCCATTATCTCTACCAGCATTTCTTTGGTTGAAGTTCTGTCTTCCCTGCACATTCTGCACCACTACTCGACCATCTTCAATGACTGCCTGATTACGTGGATTAGATGAGATTCTGAGCTGGTTGTTAGTAGATGGGAGTGCAGCCCTGAACTGTTGGACCAGTAAGGATACTTGGTTGGAGAGATTATCAATCATCATGTCAGTGTGAGAATACCCAGAATCAAGTTGAGTATTCAAAGCAGATGGTGAGGGAGTTGATGATTGAATATTGGTAGGGGTAGACTTGGAGGATGATTGTGATGGTTGAACTTGATCATTAGAAGTTTGATAAGATTGTTGAACATTGGAGACAAAAGCAAGAGATTCATTAGTTGCAGACGGATTGAGCTTTTCTCGCATTAGCCGATCATAAGCTGCATGTTTCTCATGTTGTTGGAGATACGCATACAGCTGTTCATGATTGGTATGCCTGAGACCCTTGTTGAGCTTAACAGCTGTGACAAACCTATCCCATTCCGGTGCCATGTTGTTCACGAATTTGGAGTTAAGCTGTATGTTGGGCATTGTCATCTTGATGGCTCTCATGTCATTGACCAGCTTCTGGAATCTGACGTAATAGTCAGTGATGCTTTCACTTGGATTCATTTTGAAATGCTCAAATTCATCGTATAGCTGTGACTCACGATCTTCTTTAGTTAACTCAGACCCTACAAGAAGCATTTTGACATTATCCCAAACCGCCTTTGCTTCAGTGTTGAAGTTGATTAGTTTGTAGACATCTTTGGGAAGGCCTTGAATGATGATATTTGAAGCTCTGATGTCTGCATCATAGCGTTTCTTTTCTTCTTCAGACAACTCATTGTAAGTGCGAGGTCTATCAGGACCAAACACGGCCGGTAGTTGATCAGTTGCTTCTGAAATCGTGTCTCTAGTAGTACCCATTTGAAAGGGTCCTTCATCGATGGATTTCAGGATGTTAACCCCATTATCTTTACCTAGACAGTACAGCCGTATCCTTTGAGCCCATGATTCATAGTCAGTTCTATCCAACATCGGAGGTCGGGTGTCAGACCCCGCAGCTTGAATGTCATCGGAAGAAGTCGACATCACAAATAAGAAATTACCAAACCAAAAGATACTAACCGCAGAACACAACTTGACCTAACCGCAGAACACTAACCTCAGAAAATACCAAACCGCAGACCAGATAACCGCAAATGATTAACCGCAACACTAACCGCAACTAATACCAAACCGCAGAAAATACCCAACCGCAGAACAGATAACCGCAAATGATTAACCGCAACACTAACCGCAACTAATACCAAACCGCAGGAACCTAAACGCAGTGATAATGGTCCAAAAGTGTCACTATCGTTGCATTTTGTTTGTATTCCCAAAATAGTAAACGCAGCAAGTTAATCGCAGATAGTAGAACTTAACCGCAACCAAGCAATGTAACAGTGGACTTAACCGCAACCAAGAAAGTCGCCCATAATCAACTCCAAACTTCAAATAGCTTAATGATATGGTAACACAAACTACACTACAATGTTCCACAAACACTAATGAACATAAAAGTACATCACAAACATGTATAACAACACTAGATAGATTAAACCAAGATGTTTTCCAAGAAAGTGACTCCAAACTCACAAAACCACTCAAAACATTATCAAATTTGATTCTACAAGGCCCTAAGATGAAACCTTGGCTCTTGATACCAATTGTAGAATACTAACTATGTTGGAAACATGATCAAGTGGTGATGTGAGTGGCGTAGAAATGAGAGGAAGGGAAGAAAAAGAGAATGAGAGGAACCTTGAAAGAGAAAAGAGAAAATATTATATTGAAAAGAAATGAAGGTCCAACCCTCTCCACATGTGGAGAGGGGTATTTATAGTTACAATATTACGCCCACTCCCGGGCTGTGGATCAGGCATACAGTGGGTAAAGACCCGTTCCTTCTTCCACGGTGTTACTTAATCTAATACTAATTAACTAATAAACAAACTAACTACGAGCTAACTTAATGCTATTACAATCATTAGGTGACCGAGACTTTTATAGGAATATTTGTATTCCTAACAATTTTTATCTACAGATCTTCCGGCAACATACAAAGGCCTGATGGAAAAAACATACACGTGGATAGAGGCCAAAGAAGTATCCACCAATGGGGCTTCGATGGAGAACAACAAAGGAACAAAACCGTCTTCATGGGAAGGATAGAAGAACAAACACAAAAACCATATAGGTTTACTCCTTACAACAAGGGTCCGAACCATGGTTTATTAGGAAATATCACAAAGTCTCCGAGGGAGATTTTAGCGACCGCGAATGCCGCAAAAGCCTTCGAGCTACCCCCTCGCATGATAGGAAAAAGCAAGAACAGAGACACTACTAAATATTGCCACTTCCACGAAGACTTTGGCCATGAAACAAACAGCTGTCGAGAGCTGAAAAAGCAGATAGAAGAGGCAGTAAAATCTGGGCAATTAACACATCTCGTAAAAGGGATAAAAAAGGGCAAAGAGAAACCCACTAACGCGCAACCAGGAAAGGATAATACCCCCCAGGAAGCTCCTATCCTAATGGTTCGGTGGGATACCTCCCGGTTGAAAAGAAAGGCCTCCGAAAGGGAAACTTACGTTGCAAGGGAAATAACGTTCCCATCCGAAATGGGAGAGTCCCCTTCAAAGGATCCAATGATCATTAAGGTCGTAGTCTCAAATACGGAGGTCAACAAAGTTTATATGGACTGCAGGAGTTCCTGCGAGGTAATCTACAAACATTGCTTTAGGAAACTCAGCCCTACAATCAAATCCAAGCGAGTAGAGTCAAGAATGCCCCTGGTAGGTTTCTTGGGGGAACGATCGTAGCCTTTAGGTGAAATACCTCTGGAGGTAACGCTCGAAAGAAGAAAGCTTGCAAGAACGGAAATCCTCAATTTTGTCATCGTAAAATCAAAGTCACCCTACAACATGTTAATCGGACGAACTGCTATGCAAAAGATGGGCATTGTGGTCTCTACAGTTCATGCAACAGTGAAGTTCCAAACAGCCAATGGTGTTAGAACCATATTCTCTAGCTATCGCGAATGGAAACATCAGGAAGCTCAAAAGGATAAGGGAGATGGTAATCAACGGTGTGCAATGAACGTCAGAGGAGGCTCCGATCCCAAGGGGTATGTGGCACTAGACAACCCCCATCCAGTACGAAAGGTGGAAATGGGAAAGCAACTCCCTACCACTTTCAGAAAAAGATTGGAAAAATTGCTCAAAGCCTATGAAGATGTGTTTGTAGGAAAATATTCAGATATAACAGGAATTCCAAGGTTACTCACAATCAACGGCATACCTTTTAACACGGAACACAAGCTAAATGAATCCAAATACATCAAACCGGTCAGGTAGAAACCTCTTCAAGTGACACCTGAACAAAGCGCAACAATTAAAAAAGAAGTAGACAAACTCACAGCTGCAGGAATACTTCGAAGGGTATTAAATCTACGATGGGTTACTAATCCAATTGCAATGGGAAAGCAACTCCCTACCACTTTCAGAAAAAGATTGGAAAAATTGCTCGAAGCCTATAAAGATGTGTTTGTAGGAAAATATTCAGATATAACAGAAATTCCAAGGTTGCTCACAATCAACGGCAGACCTTTTAACACGGAACACAAGCTAAATGAATCCAAATACATCAAACCGGTCAGGCAGAAACCTCTTCAAGTGACACCTGAACAAAGCGCAGCAATTAAGAAAGAAGTAGACAAACTCACAGCTGCAAGAATACTTCGAAGGGTATTAAATCCACGATGGGTTACTAATCCAATTGCAGCCCAGCGGAGAAATGGAGAATGGGTACTAAAGGTTGACTTCAAAGACATCAACAAAGTTTGCCAAAAAGGAAGCTATTTGTCGGAAGGAGAACAGCAACCGCCACCTCGAGTTAGTTGTGAATGTCTCCTTAATACAAACATGGGATGCCATCAGATACAGATGGCACAGGAAGATGAAGAAAAAACATCCTTTCATGTAGACAGTAGCTCCTACTACTTTAAACGCATGCCTTCTGGCTTACAAAACATCGAAGCCACTTACAATAGGCTGATCCAAAGGGTCTTCGAAAAACAGATAGGGATGAACCTAAGAATTCACGACGAATACTTAATTACCCAGAGCAAGACAAAAGAAGACCTCCTTCATGATGTATAAGAAACCCTCATACAACTAAGGAAAATCAACCTAAAGCTAAACCCAATAATGTGTTCTTTCGGCATTGAAAAGGAAGGGTCAAACGAACGCCCGTTCGTAAGGCAAATGATTAGAACCAATCCAATCAATGAGGAAACCTCCTCAAAAATGCAAACGTGGGGAACACAAGGGAGGACTCAAAACCTAAAAAACGACTTGGAAACACTGAAAGCATTCCTGTCGAAAGGTGTCAACAGATCTTCATCTCTCTACAAGGTCCGCAATGAAGTCATTAGTAACTTATCATATCCTTGGAACAAGGAAGCTGAAACATCCTTCCTAAGATGGAAGAATTGCATGGAGATCTTACCAACAGTGGCACCCCCAACCAGAAGAGAGGTGTTGTTCCTACACATAGCAATGTCCCCTGATGAGATCGGTGCCATGCTCTTCGCAGAAAGAAGACAACTACAGATACCAATATATTTTGTAAGCAGAGCTCTACCGTACGTGGAACAAAGCTACACAATAGCAGAAAAGCTAATCCTAGCCTTAATCCACGCCACAAGACGTCTCCGAAGGTATTTCAAAGATCACCCCAGCAGAGTAATCACGGATAAGCCATTCGAAAGGATAATCCTGAACCCTGAGGGAACGCGGAGGATGGTCAAATGGGCTAAAGAATTGGAGGAATATGACATAGAATATGGAGAAAACGATCCTTTCGAAGGACAAAGTAATGAACCAGCTGAAACATGCGAATCAAGTATGTCCTCCAACAAGGAAGTTCTCCGAGCCAAACAAAAGGAAAAACACCACATATATGATACAGAAACGCGTTCGGTCCCACACAACCAAGAACGTCTCGAACTCGGAACGAAGCAGCAGGCTTCGACAAGGTAACAAATCTTTCCCACTCCGAATCGCAGGCTCTATAGCAATACGCCGGCTATTTAGAATAACAAAGGAAGCTTCCTAGAACATACTCCGAGGAAGAATATATGGAATGAGTCAAAAGTAACTACCCTCCTACTGCGAACGAACGACTTGCCATATCCTTCGTAAGTCCTACGTACAAGACTTACAGTTTTTTTTTTTCTTTTTCTAATTATGTATTAAACTCTTCTCTTTTGGGAAAAAAGCATTAATGGTAGGCGTCTTAGTATTCATTTGTACAAATGATGTAATCCTCCCCTACCCACTTAATGATATCACATATTTCCCTCGAATCTTTGGTCACATATAACTAGAAAGATTTGCTCAGCCAAGTAATTACAAGTTCAATGTTCGAAGGATGATACAAGATACTTATATCTTGTAGGATATTAAACATCCAACACAATTCACATTAACTTTCCTAAATGGTCTTAGGGTACGCGAAGCCTTTCGCACTTAAAGGATGAAGACAGAGCGGGTCGCAACCCTCTGTCAGCAATTAAATTATACGATTGCTATAAAATCTTGGTTCAAAATACACGCAATGAGGCTCCTTGTTCTAAGCCTTAGGATTTATATTTACGTTTAATTAATAAACGATGAAGAGAAAATATATAAGCAAAGATGGGAAACACACCCATTAAATTTAACCATTAACGCAGCATATACTTTCCGTTGCTCAAAAGATGATCCACATTGTCTAAGTGCAATCACAAATTGTTCAAAACATAATACCATAAACCACATGGCATAAACAAACATTATTTTAAAGGGTACATACCACCCTTGGAGCCAAATTACTGCAAACACTGCAGCCTTCACTTACCAGGAGACTTGGGTTTTTCATGTTGAACTTGGGATGCTTCAGGACTGGCCTTGCTGGGGGGAAGTTTCTTTTGTCAAATCAGCCTTCGGAGAGGACGGCTGCACAACAGAACTTTTACCCGGAGACTAGGGCTTCTCAATGACCACCTTTGGGGATGAGGGCTCCTCGGGAGTTACTTTCACAGATGCAGGCTTCACAAGAGTATTCTTTTTGCTCACAGATAACGGCTTCACCCTACGCGGCTTCTTCGAAAGAAGCGTCTCAACTAAAGCCATTGGATCCTTGGTAGCATCAACGAGGAAGGGGTACTCTGCAGTTGCGAGGAGGTTGCTTGCATTATCATACTCTGCTTTATGAGTGGCACGGTAATAGGTTACCTCAGATAAGTCCACAGGCTTTCCAGTCGCAGCAATTTCCTCCAAAGTGGTGCATTTCCCATGATAGATGGCAGCATTTGTTGGGAATTATACTAACAGTTACCACGGCTAGTGAAGATATTTCAACTGCTGAAGAATGCACTTGCAGTGGAAACTCATTACCACTGCAAGTACATATATTACCACTGTTGTTTAGATAATTGTTAGGAAACGTGTAAAAGATAAATATAGAATAGATCTTGTGTATATCTTATTCTATTAAAGTTATACTTATCTTGTAGAAGAGGACTCCTTGTGCTATAAAAGGAGGTCCTAGGTTAAAGGTTAGATATACGTTTTTCTAGAGCTTCAAGGTGTAACCCTAGTGATACGAAGATCACTCATATTATTATCATTAATAATATTGGAGCTTACAGTTTGTTACTTACATTGTTCTCATTCATAAACAACTGTTTCATTCACCATCAAACTTCTAAGTATTACTAAGTAGATTCTGCATACTTAGTGATATAACTCAAAGTATCAATCTAACACAAGTTCAAGGTGTTTAGATCCATCAAGTGGTATCAGAGCCAGGTTTTGATACTTTGATTTAGAAGACCTCATGTTCACTCAGAAGAATCAATGGAGACATAAACCAGTCAATCAAACATTGTTGCTAAGCTTCCCAAGCTTAAGTTGAATGACTATGAGATGTGGAGGTTAATGATCGAACAATTCTTTATGGTGCAAGACTATACACTCTGGGAGATCATTATGCTTGGTAATTCCTTCAAACCAATTACTACCTCAGAGATGGTTGGTGGCAAGGAAGTAGTAAAGGTTAACACTGGACCTGTTACTAATGATGAAAGACTTCAGATGAAGAATGATCTGAAGGCCAGAGGTTTGTTGCTGATGACACTTCCCAGAGATCAAGTTCTAGCATTCAGCAAGTACAAGACTGCAAAGACTCTGTTTGAGGAGATCTGTAATGTTTTTGGTGGTAATGATTCCACCAAGAAGACTCAGAAGACCCTGCTTAAACAGACTTATGAAAACTTTGGTTCTACAAGTAATGAATCTATTGATAGCATCTTCACAAGGCTACAAAAGATTGTTACTCAACTCACTGTTTTAGGAATTGAGGTGGAAAGGGAAGACCTCAATCTAAAGTTCTTAAGAAGTTTACCCTCTGAGTTTGGAACCAATGTTGTAGTGTGGGAAGATAAGCCAGATTTGGAGACCATGAAACTTAATGATTTGTACAATAACTTCAAGGTTATTGAACAAAGATTGAAGAAAACTGGCAAACTAAGCACAGATTCAGGAAGTGTAGCACTCATATCATCATCTGTTGATGATAGTTCAGATGGAGAAAGTGATAGTGATGATGATAATGCTAACATTGTTGTTTCCACTGGTAGTGGAGGTGTTTCCACTGCTAGTTCAAAAAGACAGATTGCAGGACTTAGTGATTCTACCTTTTATGCCTTTATATCAAGTCAAATGGGTGGTTCAATTCTCAATCATGAGGATTTGGATCAAATTGATTAGGATGATATGGAGGAGATAGACATTAAATGGCAGGTGGCATTACTAAGCTTAAAGGCAAAGAAGTTTTGGAAGAAGACTAGAAGGAAGATTACCATTAATGGCAATGAGACAGTAGGTTTTGACAAAAAGAAGGTGGAGTGCTATAATTGTCATAAGAAGGGGCACTTTGCTAGGGAATGCAGAAAACCAAGGAAACCTGACAACAGGTCAACTTGGTATAAGCAGGACAAGAAGAAAGAACCTACAACTGAAGAGCCAAAGGGGCTATTGGCTATTGATGGAGTGAGCTTTGATTGGAGCTTTATGGCTGAGGATGAAGAAGATGATTCAGAGTCTGCAATGGTTGCTACTGAGCTTGCACTAATGGCTTTTTCTGACTCTGAGGTACAAATTAATAATGCTTGCTCTAAAACTTGTAAGGCCTTAAAATAGTATGAGAAAATTAAAGCACAATATGATGAACAATTGCTAGAGTTAAATCATACTAATTATAACTTAGCAAATCATAAAAGAGGTCTAGGTGTTTTAGAAACTCAATTAGAGCATTATAGGGCAAATGAATCTAAGTTCAATGATGATATTGCTATTTTGAAAAGAGACTTAGATTATCATATTGCTATAAACAAAGTTCTTAGGGAAGAACTAGAAAAGGTTAAAAGGGCTAGTGAGAATATAAAGATAACTTGTAATACACTGGATCACCAATCCAAGTGTATTGACAAAATTTAGGAAGCCCAAGTTGTGAACAAAGCCAAATCAGGAGTTGGATACAAATCAGTTCCACCACCTCTAAGAGGTGTTCCATCACCTCCTGGCATTGACTTAGCTCATACAGGATTAGAAGAATTCCAGGAACCAACCATGACCTATGGACCAAAATTTGTTAAAGAATCTGTTATTGAAAAGGTTCAGGTTGAGGTTGATACATTTGATAGTGCTAGTGACTCATCTCTTAAAGATGAGAGTTTGAATGTTGAGTCTAAACCTTGTGTTCCTGAGAATGTAAATGTGGATGTTAAAAAGAGTATTCCTGATGTTGTCAAAGAGAAGCCTAGGTCACAACCTAATTTCACTAGGCCCACTACTATATATGCAGAGATGTACAGAAGTAGGTCAACAACTCCTAGGGGAAATATGAGGAGTTGGAATCATGTTAAATCTAGGCAATTTGATAGTGACTTTGAGTTCAACAATAAACCCTGTCATATATGTGGTAGCTTTGATCATCTCTCTTATAATTGTAACTATCACATGGGTAGAAAGGAAGTGTTTGGGAATACTAGGGTGAATGGCCACAATGCTAATAACTTAACTCACCCAAATCCACTTAGCAAGATGATTCCCAGGTCTGTTTTGCTTAACTTTGGCATTAAACCTATTTCCACTGCTAGACCAGCAGTTTCCACTGCAAGACCAGCAGTTGCCACTGCCAGAAATAAAAACAGAGTTTACCCTAAGTCCCCTTTGCTACTTTTGTTAAATCTACTCAAACAAGGAAAAAGACCAATTTGGAAAAGAAAGTTTACAATAATCACAAGTGGGTACCCAAAATTTCAAAACCAGCAGTTTCCACTGCTAAGCCAGCATTTACCACTGCAAGGCCAAAGGTTTCCACTGGTGCGTCTGTGAATAATAAGAGGGTAAATATGGGAAATGCTGTTAAGGCCTCAGCACGTTGGGAATGGAAACCAAAAGGAACCATCACCTCAAACAATCCCAATGGTGTATCAATGACCTTTGACAGATACAATTATATTGATACATGAGATAGATCCAAGTCATTTGTGGCTTGGGTCCCCAAAAGGAACTAATTCCTTTATTTTGTGTGCAGGAACATTCAAAGACAACAAATGACCAAGGATACTTAGACAGTGGATGTTCCAGGCACATGCCTGGCAATAAGTCCTATCTTTCAGATTTCAAACCTTATGATGGACAATTTGTCAGCTTTGGAGGAGGAATTGGTGGCAAAGTTTCTGGCAAAGGAGCAATCAAAGCTGGAAACTTAGACTTTGAGAATGTGCACTATGTGAAAGAACTCAAGTACAACCTTTTCAGTGTGTCAGATGTGTGACAAGAAGCATATAGTTCTATTCATAGAAGATGAATGCTATCTCTTATCTAAGGATTATAAGCTCCCTGATGAAAGTGAAATTTTGCTTAAAATCCCTAGAAAAGGAAATTTATATAGCATTGACATGAAGAACATAGTGGCTAATTGATGAGGCAAAAAATGAACCACTTTTAGGGGGTCATTTAAGCCCGGAATTGAATTTATTTGATCAAATATTGCCCTAAATCGTTCCTTTTGTGATTTTAGGTACTTTGGGAGTGAAATCTAGAAAAGGAAGCAATTCGGACGTTTTTGGAGCATAAAAGTGAAGAAAACGCCAAAGTCTTAATTTTCCTTGCTGGGAACAGTAGGTGACGGCGTCAAGAGCAACACCCTGACGGCGTCAAGAGTAAATTTCATGATGACCCAATATAGAATGGACGACGTCACGAAGTAGGGCGTCAAGAGTAAAATTCATGATGGCCTGGAAATGCATAATACATGACGGCGTCAGAAGTAGATCAAGGCAGTCCGAGAAGAGTTTTGGCGGCGAGGTGACGGCGTCACCTATTTGGTCTTGACGCCGTTAGACCCTATTTCCTATATATAGTTTTCTAATTTTCACATTAAAAAGAGAGAAGTTTTGGAGAAACCCTAAGTACGAACTTGGTGCGAATTTTACAGGTTTTTCAAGGGTTCTAAGCCCTTGATACCTTTCATGTGTAATTAAGATAAGTATTCTTTTAATTCAATCAATATGTCTATGTGTTGGTTGTCTATCTTTTGTTCTTGTCTTAATTCCATCATGCTAGGCTAGATCTATCTTGTGTTTGCTTGGATCTAATGAAACCTAGATGTTAATTATGTGTTGATTACTTGTTTATAGTTGTTTTGGATGAATGAATTTAATGTTAGGCTTAAGAAAACTGGCAGATCTCCAAATGGTAACATGCTTGAACGTCTTAGGAAACATGAACCGATGTGCACTAGGTCTTTATTGGTTGTATTTAATGCATGAGCCACTGTTTATAATCCCTATGGTTGTGCTGGGCATGGCAAAGGAGGAGATAAGAGCTCATAGAATTGGGGAGTTAAGTGCGCCACCCCATGAATGGTATTAAGGAATACAATCCGTCATCCATGCAACTATAACAAGTAATTAACGTGTAAAAGATGTCTAGGGAGTAGTGAAATCTAAGTAAACACATTTTCTCCACTTATTGCTCACAACCTTAGTATAATTTAGTTTATTTTCATTTTTAGTATTTTATTTTGATTGCATCTTTAGTATTGGGTTAGTTGACAAGCAACTAATTCCGCCCAAATCCTTCAAACCCGGGATTTTTATTTGTTTTCTAAAAAATACAAAAATATAAAAAAAATAATCATCCCTCACCTTTAGAACTAGTATTTAGGTTTTCTAATCCTAGCGACATTATTCCTAGCTGAACGATCAATCCCCCGGTACTTGTCACTATACTATACTACAACGATCAGGTACACTGCCTGGTGGGGGTTGTAAGCTTCTCAAGATCCCTTGAGAGGTAAAGCCTGGTGCGATTCCCACGTATCATGTTGTTGGCGCCGCAGCCTGGGGAATAGTTATTGTCTAGGTTAGAATCTCTTTTTATTAGGTCTACTTGCTAGATTCCTTTCTAGTAAGATTTTATTTTTATTTTTAGGTTTTCTTTAGTCTATCTTATTTCTTTGTGTCTTTGTTCGTAACTCTTCACCACCTGCCATCATGGCAAACGACGAATCCTTTAACCTTAGGATCCCTAGGAGTCGTAGTTCCACTAGAAACCTTGTCCTGCCTTATGCGGAACCCGAAAGAGAAATGCATAGATTGAGACAATATCACTCAACTTCTGAACCATCTAGCGTTGCCATCGATTTTGATGCACCCCTTTCTGCAAAAAATTCAGAAAATCATGTCACAACCCCTAGTTCCCAACCCAACGATGAGATGAGTACCCCCGCAACTCCCATTCCTAAGCGCCTTAAGGACTACTCCTCCCCATCTTCTCGTGGCTTCTCAAACGCCATTGTCTACCCAAACGAACACACCAACGAGGTTTTGCATGCAAACGATGTTTGGCTTGTCCAAAGTGTGTGTTAGTTTTGCGGATTAGATGAGGAAGATCCAATCCAACACATTAAAGACTTCCTGAAAATAGTAGACACCCTCCATATGGATGGGGCTACTAGAGACACGTCCCGATTGCGATTCTCTCCTTTCACCCTATATGAAAAAGCCCAAGAATGGTATGATAAACTCCCTTCTGAATCTATTTTCACATGGGAGCAACTCATATCCAAGTTCTATGAGAAGTTCTTTCCACCTGGAAAAACCTCAGCGTTTAGAGATAGGATCCTCCGTTTCCGAAAAGGGAAGGACGAACCCTTCCATAAATCGTGGATTAGATTCAAAGATTTAATAAGACAAGTTCCCCATCATGGCATTGAGCTTTGGCTCTTGGTCCAAATCTTCTACGATAATATCTCCTCTAGCGATCGAAACGGAATTAACCAATCTAGAAAAGGGAGATTGGCCAATCTTAGTGCCGAAGAAGGATGGGATATGATTGAAGAATATGCTCAAGACCAGGATGACACTTGGGATGAACCTGAGCCAACTGTCAGCATTTCTGAAATCACCTCAGATCGGTTGAGAAAAATTCACAAAAGAGTGGAATACCTAGCTGGATCACAATTACCTAAACAACTGTCGAATCCTTACTTAATCTGCGATTACTGTGGGGGCCCGCATGAGGTAGAAGAATGCGGAGGAGCAACCACAGCTGAACATGCATGCCTGTCAGGAGGGGACATTTATGCTGATCCCTCCCTTTTGCCTTTTTACCAAAATGACGATTACACCCTCTGGGGAAATCTGGTAAAGAGAAAAGAAGGAGAGGAAGGCCCTGAATTCGAGATCAGGAGCACTTTTGAAGATGACCTTGGTCGCTTCACTCAAGAAAAAGGCTTGCAAATGAAAGGTCTTAATGAGCTTTTCGACGAGCAGCAGGATGACATTGGAGAATTTTTCAACAAGCTTAACTCAGCCCTAGATAATCTTGAAATGCCATCAGTAAGCAAAAAAGACCCCATGCTCGCGATAACCACTCGAGCTGGAACAACAACCAAGGACCCACCTTACCCAAGCTCGTCCCCCATCACCCCCGATCCAAATAAACCAGGCGAAGAGGAGGAGGATGTCGGCGGCAAGACCCCCGACCAACCGGCCTTGACGACCCCTTCTCCATCAACCCTACCTAACCAACCTGTGAGAATCCCGTTTCCATCCTGATTAAGGAACCAGAAAACTGAGAATGATAACAAGAGATTCTTGTCATACCTAAAAGACTCGGTTGTCACCATACCCCTCCTTGATGCTTGCTATCACATGCCAAAGTATAGCGCATACTTTAAAAAACTACTTGCTAACAGGAAGAAACTCGAGGGTCTTGTGACCCTGGGGGAAGAATGCTCAGTGGTGACCCATCGAGGGCTACCAAAAAAGGTAGACGATCCGGGCAGCTTCACCTTGCCTTGCTCCATAGGATCTCTATCAATCAAGAATGCTCTTGCCGATTTGGGAGCGAGTATCAATCTCATGCCTCACTCTTTGTTCCTTAAACTAGGATACTCTGGATTAAAGTCTACCCGTATGAACATCCAACTAGCCGATAGATCGGTCAAGTACCCCGTAGGGATATGCGAGAATGTGTTAGTCAAAGTTGGGAAATTCAAATTCCCGGTCGACTTCGTAATCCTGGATATGGAGGAGGATGACTTGGTACCCATCATCTTAGGGAGACCATTTCTTGCTACCGCTCGTGCAGTCATTGATGTTTATGACGGCAAATTAACCTTACGAGTGGGAACCGATAGCACAACCTTCGACATTAAGGATTCTATGAACCTCTCCCTCGAAGCAGCCAACCGGCTCTATTTCATCGGGGAAGTCGATGAACTCACAGATGTCATTGATAGTTGTGTCGATGAACAGATCGATGAAGGCTGGCTACGGGACGAGAGTTTTCTGCCTTTGCTAGAGGTAGAAAAGATGGAGGATGTTGGTGCAGTCTCCTTCTACCCCAGACAAGAGGCAACGGAGCATCTCGAGCTCCGAAAGCCCGAAAACAAGCTCAAACCTTCTATTATCGAACCTCCTGAGTTAGATCTTAAAGAGCTTCCTAACCATTTGGAGTATGCCTTCCTTCAGGGAGAGGACCAACTGCCGGTAATCATAAACTCTTCCTTGGAACATGAACAAAAAGGTAAACTCTTAGAGGTCCTAAAGAAATACAAAGGGGTGCTCGCATGGAGTGTGGCCGACATTAAGGGAATTGACTCAACTTTTTGCACACATAAGATTCTCATGGAAGAAGATTATAAACCTACCGTGCAACCCCAGAGGCGGGTGAACCCTAACATTAAGGAAGTAGTAAAGAAAGAAGTTATCAAACTTTTGGATGCAGGATTGATTTACCCGATCTCGGATAGCCTATGGGTCAGTCCTGTGCAGGTTGTACCTAAGAAGGGTGGAATGACTATTGTTAAGAATGACAAGGGTGAGATGGTGCCCCAGAGAACGGTCACTGGATGGCGGGTATGCATTGACTATCGAAAGCTCAATGATGCCATGAGGAAAGATCACTTTCCCTTGCCATTCATTGATCAGATGTTAGAGAGATTGTCTGGACACGAGTACTATTGCTTCTTGGATGGATTCTCTGGGTATTTCCAAATTCCCATAACACCTGAGGACCAAGAAAAGACCACGTTTACTTGCCCCTATGGAACATTTGCCTACAAAAGGATGCCTTTTGGGCTATGTAATGCCCCCGCTACTTTCCAGCGATGCATGACCGCAATCTTTCACGAACTCATGGAAGACAGCATGGAAGTGTTCATGGATGACTTTTCGGTCTTCGGGAACTCCTTCGACCGCTGTCTTGCTAATCTAGAAAAGATGCTTAAACGGTGTGAGGAAACCAACTTGGTGCTAAACTGGGAAAAGTGTCATTTCATGGTAAAAGAAGGGATTGTGTTAGGGCATAAGATCTCAGGGAACGGAATAGAGGTGGACCAAGCTAAAGTTGAAGCTATATCTAAGTTACCATACCCCACAACTGTTAAAGCAATACGCAGCTTCTTGGGGCATGCCGGGTTTTATCGGAGATTCATCAAAGACTTCTCCAAAATCGCTCGGCCAATGACTCAACTACTTGTGAAGGATGCTCCATTCGATTTTTCCCAAGAATGCAAGGATGCGTTCGATCTCTTAAAAAAGGAACTCACACAATCTCCAATCATGATCACACCCAACTGGGAGTTACCATTTGAAATCATGTGTGACTCTAGCGACTTCGCTGTCGGGGCTGTATTAGGCCAACGGCGTGACAAGCTTTTCCAACCTATTTACTACGCTAGCAAAACTATGAATCCCGCTCAAGAGAATTACTCCACCATCGAGAAAGAATTATTAGCCGTAGTGTTTACGTTCGACAAATTCCGACAATATCTTGTCCTTTCAAAAACAGTCGTCTTCACTGATCACTCAGCTCTTCGATATCTTTTTGCGAAGCAGGATGCTAAGCCACGACTAATTCGGTGGATCTTGTTGCTACAAGAATTTGATGTTGAGATTCGTGATAAGAGGGGGGCAGAAAATCTGGCCGCAGATCATCTATCTCGTCTCGAAAACCCCTTGGATATGCACGATAGAATTGAGATTAGGGATTCATTTCCTGACGAACAACTCATGTTAATGATTGATTCGGAGCCGTGGTATGCCGATTTTGCTAATTACCTCGCAAGTAGACTTGTTCCTGAACACCTGACTAGGTACGAAAGGAAAAGGTTCTTTTCTCAGCTAAAATACTACTTTTGGGATGAACCATTTTTATTCCGAAGGTGTCCTGACCAAATTATAAGACGCTGTGTTTTGGAAAGTGAGGCAGTGAAGATTATGAGGGAATGTCACTCTGGTCCCTCTGGCGGGCATCATGGGATAAACATTACCGCCCGAAAAATTCTCGATGCGGGATTCTATTGGCCCACAATTTTCCGTGATGTAAAAGAAATGGTGCAGGCATGCGATGCATGTCAACGGGCCGGGAACATATCACATAGGGATGAAGCACCTCAGAACTTTATACAAGTTTGTGAGGTCTTCGATGTTTGGGAGATTGACTTCATGGGACGCTTTCCATCTTCAGGGGGGAACGAATACATATTAGTCGCCATTGACTATGTTTCAAAATGGGTTGAGGCACAAGCCCTTAGGACCAATGACGCCAGCGTAGTTATTCATTTCCTGAAAAAGCTTTTCGCGAGATTCGGGATTCCTAAAGCTCTCATCAGTGATAGGGGGACCCATTTTTGCAATGCACAAATGGAAAAGGTCATGAAGAGGTATGGAGTACCCCATCGGTTCTCCACCGCCTATCATCCACAAACCAATGGCCAGGTCAAAAACACCAATAGGGCTATTAAAAGAATACTTGAAAAGACGGTTAGTCAAAATAGAAAGGACTGGTCATTTAAACTCTACGAAGCCTTATGGGCATTCCGAACCGCTTACAAAACACCTATTGGAACGACCCCGTTCCGCATGGTGTATGGTAAGGAATGTCACTTACCAGTGGAATTAGAACATAAGGCTTATTGGGCGCTTAAGACATGTAACTTAGATTACACAATTGCTGGAAATAATAGGTTCTTGCAATTACACGAGCTTGATGAGCTTAGGTTAGAAGCCTACGAATCTTCCATCACATATAAAGAGAGAGCAAAAAGATGGCATGACCAGAGAATTAAGAAACCCAAAGAATTTTCAGAGGGAGACAAGGTCCTATTATACAATTCTCGGTTGAGATTATTTCCGGGAAAACTTGAGTCTAGATGGTATGGACCGTTTACGGTGAAGAATTCCTTTAAAACTGGAGCCGTGATGTTGTTGGACGATGAAGGTAGGGAATTTACTGTTAACATACAACGTGTAAAACATTATCAAGAAAATAACAATGAAATGATTAGTGAGGAGGATGTGACGTTTGATGACGAGGTCACGTAGTAACCCATGACCTTGAGTCTAGCTACAAGACTCGTAAATAAAGAAAAGCGCTTCTTGGGAGGCAACCCATGCTTTGTGTGATTTTATTTTGTTTCTTTGTTATTTGCTTCCGTATGCATGCTTTATTTTTATTGTTGGTTGATCATGTTTCTAAAATAAATAGTGGAAATACTTTACTTTGTTGTTTTGGCTTAGTCTTAACTCCACCTAAAAGTATTTTTGCAAAAGATAAGTGTAAGGGGAAACCCCAAATATGTTTTTAAGAAACAAACCGATCATGATTCTCCACAATATTAAATGAACATGTGAATTCGTATTTGTTAGATTCAAATGCTTGTATTGAGTCATAATGAAGTTTTGCAGGATTTTCCAGGAAGTAGGACCAAGTTTTTCCAGAAATTTTCCGGAAACTTAACATAAGAATTTCTGTAGGTCACTTCTGACGGCGTCACGAGTTAACTCTTGACGGCGTCACGTGTAAAAATCTGAAAATTTTACCGGTTTTGTTTTTCTAACGGAGTCTTATGGTTTTTGTGAATTATTAAGTTTTATAATCTCCAGGAAATCTGCAAACTTCATTCCACAAGCATTATATCTTATCTTGTTTTCTAGGATTTAGTGACTTATATAGGATGCCGCCGATTTTACGTGAGGTTGTTTTGTCTATTTTTTCAGGATTTACATGTTATGTTTGACAAGAAGATGATTTATATTCTGGAAGGGAAGCTTTGATTGTTCATTTTCTTGGAGGAAGATTTAACCTGGCCACCTTATTATCCATACCGAGCGAATCAGGGGAGTATTTGATTTCATTCTTTTTACTTTTTAACTTTTACATTCTTTACTTGAACATTGGGGACAATGTTCATCTTAAGTGTAAAGGGAGGGTAAAAAGATGATACCTTACATATGCACTTTCGCTTGAGTTTGTTTTGTTTAATAGTAGATGTGTAATAAAACTATGAGAAATACTTGTTAGTGCAATTTTAGCGCCAAATTTAAATTTTTTTTACTACATTTAAGAGTGAAACTTTAGCCATAGCAAGCGTCTCATGGATAGGAGATTGTATGACTAGCACATAACCGTATATTCAAAAAAATTTTCCACCCAAATATGTGAGGTTCGCCTTTAGATTTGATAGGAAAAGCATTTACTATTAGTGCTTATGAGTGTACCGATAGCTTTTAGATTCTAGAACTTGCGTTAGTGATGCATCCCGAGACCGCTAGTGAGACTACATTCGTGTGGTAGGATTTACTACATGATAAGAGGCATTAGGATCACCCTTGTGTTAAACCCGTATCATAATTACTTGACCATTTAAGTCATATTACTTGGTTAGTTAAGTCAACTGATTTTTCCCACACCCTTAGCGTTGTACTCATTTTTAGTACACGAAACCCTTAGTACACCCCTCCGAGCCTATCTTTCGTTTCTAACTTTAAGCATCTTACTTAAAGGAAGAATTTGTTACACCCCACTTAAATGTACACCCAAATCGCCTTAGCCTTCCGTGTATGCGCTCATTTTTAGTGCATTATTGTTATTTGTTAAACCCTAAGTTAACTATCTAATTGATTACATGGTTGCTAAGTCGAGTCATATCCTTGTACATATTGTTTTGGGACGATTGGGACTCATGGGTAAGTACTTATTTATAGAGTAACGGGGAAGAACATCAATTATTACCCCCGTATGTACGTTAATCTTAAAAGTACTCCAAGTGTTTTGATTTTCTTAATTCGAGTCATTAGACTAGTTCATTGTAAAGTATGTAAAGATTCAAGTGTAAGGGGAACGTTCATCCCCTATGATGTATTATTTTGGATGGTAGGGTAAGAGTGTATGCAAAAAAAAAAAAAAAAAAAAAAAAAAAAAAAAAAAACCGTAAAATAAAGAAAAAAAGAAAAAAAATAGAAAAAGGAAAAAGAGAAAAAACA
>JARVZY010007337.1:0-23600 GCA_030686995.1 Artemisia argyi | reverse complement strand
TATCACCCATTCTCATCTCAATGTAATTGGGTCTTTTAGGAGACAAAATCAAGTCTTAAGAAGAAAAAGAAAACTGTTAATTGCGAAGACTAAATTTGAGTACTAATGTTATTACATGGGGCAACATTTGGTCACATTGTTGCGACGTTCTAGCAGTCTTTGGACGGTTTTGCTGAAGCAACAGTGCAGGGGGCCAAGCGCCTTGATACAGCCCACCTACCGGCCTGTATATACAACTCATAGTTAATTGTAAACCTTGATGAGATATTAATCATATGAATCGCTAATGTCGCATGTTACTTAGATCATTACCCTTTGACGGAACCATCTATCCTTATTCTTCTTGTTTCTATGCGATTTACATTGTATATTTGTGTGATTACCAACAAAAAAATCATCCAATTCCCGCAACAAACGGCTCTAATTAGACAAATTGTAAACAATCTTAACGGTATATGTTCAGGTACCACTCATTTCATTTTCTACCCCAAAAAAAGGGTTAACTAAATAAAAACCTTATCTTATATACTTCTATAGAGATTGCATTGCAGATCATGTGTCGATCATATGCTTTCAAATACATATACACACAAAAACAAAAAGCATGAAAAAGAATCTGCTGCTATAAATGACACTGCAAATTTGGTCCCAATATTCACACTTTGTTTCTTTCCTTCTGACGAAAGGAAATTCAAAGAGGAAAGTCACCACAAGCCCCCATCCTTAGCAAAGTGTTCAATTTGTATGTTTTAGTTTGCTTTTGATCTCTTTGACCAGAAGCAAAAGATAGCAGCAGTAAAAAAGTGTTTCAAATAATCAAGAAATTACATTCATAAAATATTGAATCTTCGGAGTTTACAAGCGTTTAATTTGCATGTTTCAGGTTACTCTCATTTGACCATAAACAAAAGATGAAACAGTAAAAAAGGTTTCAAGTACGCAAACACGGATGATTATTTGTACACCAAATGGTAACTAATTCACACATCACAGCCATTTTTTTGACAATTTTACGCTCGGTGAAATAGACGGAATGGTCAAAAAAGATTGTTGTCGTGTGAGAAGTAACTACTTTGTTGTACATTATCAGTGTATCACCATTACTGAAAGAAAACACCATCATATATGATGGATCTTAGCTTATTTTACCAAGAATACAGCAAAAGGTACAACAAAGTGAATTCCAACCAAGGTTTTTACTTTAGTATATCACAAGAAAGTGAATTGACTAGGTCAAAGTTTGACATTGGAGTGAAAGAAAGCATTCATCATATATCATTCCAAAATTATTTTGGTGGACCCCAATATGTGCATTGCTGCTACTTGCTAGACATAGAAATCTCTCTTTCCGCTAAGAATTATAATAATGAAACATTATTGTTGTTTTACAACTAATGTCAAACCATAAACCAAACAACCTTAAAGCAAGAAAAGAAAAGCGAATATTGAATAGGAGCAGCCTTGGGGACAATGACAACCCCACAAACTCAAGAGGTTCCCCATATCTTTTATTTTCAACTCAAATACTACCAAACATTCATACCATACTTTACTTTTGATCTTTCTGAGATCTTCACTGTGCATATGTCCTCAATGATTAACTTGTTTTTTCTAGTGATCTTTGACTAAATGAAATATTATCTATACTGTTTTCAACTTAGTTTGTGTGCTAATTACTCCACATACACCCCTTTCTTGACCTTTTTTATTATGCTGATATAGAGGCATTACAGCAGGTATCCTAAGAATCTTGAAAATCTAATCCTGAAAATATAAACTAAGAGGTCATGGGTTCAAGAAAGTTGAAGTCAACATAACAAGAATCAAAGTTATGCTCCTATCTTCAAGAACATGTACCCTTTTGTTAATCTTCTGTACTATGCAGACACAAAACATTAGTTTTTTATTAGTTATGAATCTTGAATGTCTAAGTCTTCAGAACAAACTAGGGGACCTCATTTCACGAAATTCAAAAGTCAACAAACAAGAAGCTACCCTTTTGTCGATCTTGTTTAATGTGCGGAAATAGCTTAACATCTTTAGTATCCTAAAATTTTTACAAGCTGATCGTTTAGTGACTAAACAAGGATGTCCTAAATCAATTAAGTCAAAAGTCATCGAACTAGGCTCAACATCTATATCCCAATGTGACAGTTCAATCGACTTAGACAATATGCGGACACCGGTATATCTATTTATGATCCTACCCACCTCTAACTTGTTGATTTATGATACTCAACAAGTGGCGTGATTCAAGATGAGAACTGAAAAGTATTCCTTGCATTAACACCTATAGACAATACTGCCCTTACACAGATTGATATCAGAGGGTACTGAATGGACAGATAAAATGTAGCCAATTTGAAAGATAACTACACGAATCGCTCAATTCAATGCAACGATACATATCTAAATCAATGAGATGGATGTTCAAAGTTTGAGCAGTGCAAAATATGCGCTATTCATCACATGGGTGTCACCAGAAATATAGTTATAGATTAAAGGTAGCAATGTAGTTGCACCATAAGAACATACTCTGGCCAATTAATATCCGAGAAAAGATTGTAAATAAATACCATACTAAAAGATAGCAGATTAATGGTTGTTCAATGAGCTAAGGACACTGATGGACACTCGGTTCACTGGAGTCAATCTCATTTGCTGTTCCTGGGCTCGGTTCTTCTTGAATGGAGGTTCAGGTGAAGATGTGACTGATGATGCAATTGCCCATGAGTTGTTAGAGTTATCACTGCTGAAATACGCATCCACTACACCACTTGGACTTCCAGGAACCGATGAGTATCTCCTCTTGTGAGTTGGGAAATAGTTGCTCCCCTGATATTTTGATACATCCATTATGAACTTAGAACACCCTTGTATGTCATCCTGTTATTATATGCAATTGAACAAATTTTAGCATCATTATCTAATCTATGTAACCAAATGCTAGTGATGTATATACAGCTCTGTCAGGATCAAACTAAACCTAAAAATGTATTCAAGATGTAATGCAAAGACATAAGGTAAAGTTAAACCACAATGCGGGCAAAAAAGGACTAATTTAATATCAGTCAGAGAAGAACAAACCTCACAAACATTGAGAAGATCGATAAGCCGAGTTCGATAATCCAATGCATTATCAGGCTCAATCTCTTTACTAACAATGCACACTATAGCAGCAGCCATCACAGACGGAAGAAATCCCTGAAACCTCGAATCTGCATTCAATATAACAAACATCACCACTGAATCCAACTGCGGAAAAACAGAAGCAACTCCCCATTAACACAACATTAACTAAAACTTACCATTCACAACACATAAAAGAATTCGCTCACATCGCCTTAAAAACTCATAACATAGATCATGAGTCATTAAACCAAGTCTACGCATAATGTAATCAAAAAATGCAAGGGAAGTAACTGGATTCATCTTCCATTCAAGACAAGACAACACTAAAAGCTCCATCTTCATTATAGTCTTTGACTCAAACACAAATTTTGCACCTTCAATCTACACCAAAAATAAAACCCCAAAATCATAAACACCACTTTCACAAACACATCTAAAAAAAAACCAAATTAGTACCACCACTTACTTGCAAATCCAACAACAATGGAGCTTGGATCTCTTCAACTTTAGAAGCTAAAGACAAACAAGAAACAGCTGCTAATTGACACATCCATGGTTTATCTTTTTGAAAACAGCTACTCATTAAAAATCTATCAAAATAATTAACACTTAACACAATAGTTAATGCAACAAACCCATAATGAGTACCAACTCTAATCATCCAATCAACACATTCTTGTCTCAAAACCATTAAATTTTCATCATAATCCAAATGGGTATTTTTTTCTTTACACAAAAGTGTTTCCAATTCATCATTTTCCCATAAAAATTTGATTTTTTCATTATTTTTAAACTCAAGATCAAGACCAAAATCTTGTTGTTCATCACATAATAAAAGGGTATCAAAGATTGTGTTTTGGGACAACATCTCCTTGTGAAAAGAAGATGTTTAAGGTACTATTCATTATCTTTAACAAGACAAGAAGTGGGTTTGGAACATATCTTTGTGTGTGTGTTTTGTGTTTGTGTTTCAAAGATTGTCTCTATAGAGTGAGTGTTTTTGTTTTGTTTTGTTTTGTTTTTTTTGAGTGAGAGAAAATAGAAAATGAGGGGATTTTTATCTGAAAATGGTTTACACGCCTGTCTTCCTTTACATATATACAGTCACATTTGATGGTTTTTATAAGTTTTTGTTATTTAATACAGTAATTGATTTTAATTAAGGTATTTATGTAAGCATTGGCAACATCCAATCGTATATACGGGTTGTGAATGATGTGTGTATGGCAGCATTTTTATAGGTTTATGTTTGTATTTTGTCCCTATTGCTTTTTGCAGTTTGCTATTGAAACTTTAAGGTTTTCCAAAACTGGTCCTTAGAATCATAGTTAAGTTCTACATGTAAGTTGAACCATTTTTATATCTTTTTTATGCAATGGATTTGAGCAAAATCGTATACTCTAAAGTCTAAACTGTTGTTTACTATGGTTGTATGAGAATAAAGTTAAATTCGAGCTCAGCTCAACGCGTTTGTCAGTTGCAATCAATTAGACTTCATGAAGCAAGTTCAAGAATACTTAATGTTGGACTCAAGCTATCTTCACATAACTTTTAATATCAAGAAGTCTAGTTACTTAAGTCTCAAAACACTGGGTAAACGTGAAAGTAAAATACTCATTATGTCGAGAAATGTTCGCAAATATTCCAAGCATGTTTAGTCTGCTAAAGTTCAAACTCGAGATAATAAAAATCGACTAAATAGTACCGTGACATTATATATATTTTTGGAAGACAAACGATTCTCAATTATGATCCACATTTTCAGATATTTAGATTTATCTTAAGCTAATTGTTTTAGCTGTAACAAATCATGAATCTTATTATGTTGTATGTATCATTTTGTAATACAACGTTTAACACGTTTCGTTAGAAAGGTTGTAACATGACAATGTTAAAACGAGTAGTTAGCATTATGTCTAATTAATTTGTAGCTATTTATTGGATTGCATGTTATAATGTTCAAATGACTAAACTTTTATACTAATCGACTGAAACAACCAAGTTAACTTCTGAGGGTGTTCTTGAGAAACTGTCAGGGGGCAGTTTTAGAAATTCATGATATATCAAGTATATGCCTTAGACTGTAAGTAGGAAGGAACGAGATATTATGATACCGTGCATCGTGGCGGAGCCTATTTAAATATGATATTCCTTCTTAATTATTTTTGGTGTCTAAATGAGAACTTAAAACATGATTTAGATATCTGATTTCAATCTAATGTATATAGCAATTTCACATTCATACCCAAATAATAATATGAAACATAATAGTATATGGTAACAGAATTTGCATCAATGGATGGACCAAGATTACATGTTTCTGCGAGACTTTGTATGGTGGAGAATACATAATCGTATGTTGCGTATCGTGGCGGAGCCATTCTGTAATAATTTAGCGGTAATAAAATTAGTTCGTTTATTTAAAATTTCAGGACTTTGTATGGAAGTTACAAGCTTAGGCTAAAAGCAAGAACGGTAGAAATATGTGACATTAAGGATATGTATCAAACTTTTGCTGTGAAGGAATGATAAGGCCACCAACATTGATGTATTTGTTTTTGTCATAAACTAGGATGTAAGCCGCGCGTTGCCGCGGGTATTTTAATTTTTAAATATAAAATTAATTTAAAGATTTTTAAATTTTTTCCGGAAAGTCCTAAGTCCTAACTTTAACGTTTAATTGTGAAGTTAGTGATTAAGGACTGACTTTACAACAGGAGTATAACATAAAGGACCAAGGACCGACTTTGCAATGGATGTATAACATGAAGGACCAATTATGTAAATTATGTGAGGATTAAATTTGCAACGAACCTTTGAGATCGAGGACCAAGTGCGTATGGAATTTTTGTAAAATGTTAAAGATAACGGTCGTTGGGTTGTTAACGCCAAGTTAGTGACCAAGGACTGACTTTGCAATGGATGTATAACATGAAGGACCAATTATGTAAACTACGTGAGGACTAAATTTGCAACGAACCTCTCAGATGAAGGACCAATTTTGTATCAATTTTTTTTAAATGTTAAAGATAACGGTCGTTAGTTAACGATCGTTAAGTAACTAATGACCGTTAGTTACTGTGCGGATGTGAGTATATTGTACTGTTGTGCTACAGTAGCTTTTTTGCTACAGTAGGGTTTTTTTTTTTTTTTTTTTTTTTTTTTTTTTTTTTTTTTTTCTACAGGAAAAGAGCTCGTTGATTGTTATTACTATATAATGAGTCTCTAGTATTACACTTACATTATACATTAATTGTATCTGTTGCATAAATTTTCACGAAAGTAATAAATAGCATACGTCAACAAATTCGTTTAGTTGAGGCAACCCATTTTCTAATGTGAGTATGACCTAAGAGTAGTAGACTTCTTTTGAGTTTCTAAAAATTTGAAAGAAGCCTATCTCCCTAGAGTCCGTCCGGGACACCAAAGGTCTGGATCCTTATGGCTGTCAAGTCATATACGTAAACTAGTTTGAGTTACTAAGCGCCACTACATGCTAGATTAATTCTTTGTGTGATCCGGCCTCTCAGATCTTAGACCACACATCTAACTTCTTAAGTTCATCCAACCCGGAGGGTGATCCTATGGTCCGCACGCAAGGGATTTGGTAGTCCTATGGTTAATTCTTACCAACCCTCGCAACATACTACATTAGGGTCCTATGGTCAATTCTCCTAGTGTAATGCGTACAACCGACCTTCAAAACTACCAAAGCTAGAGGATCTATTGAATAACTAAGCATGTAAACATTAGAAACAATAATAAAAGTACGAAAACATAATCAAAACAATGTGGAAATCATAACTAGGCTAGCACCAAAGGTGCTTAGCCGATCATATTATAAAGTACATCAGATTCAATGTTTTGCACATAAATGGAAGACATGGAATCATAAATGTAAATAAAAGATGAATCACTAAAACTTATGGATGTATTGTCGTGATCTCTCCCTTGGAAATGCTCCACATGTTGTTGTGAATCGTCCTTCTAAAGCCTCCCTTCGTTCTCTGACTTTTTGTGATATAGAAGTTATATCTAATGTAGAAATTAGGGCTTTTATTTATAGGCCCGTCGAGGCTACGTCGTAACCTTGAGTTGTGGTTACGCTGTAGCTAGTGTAATCTTCAGACGATCTTATCCATTAATAACAGTTACGGCGTAACTCAGATGATTAGTTACGCCATAATCCTTGGGGGCAACAGCTACGTCATAGCCTTGATTCATGGCTACATCGTAATCTTCTAGGGTTTTCTTTTATGGCATAATCTTCTAGCAAGGCTACGCCGTAATCTCGTACAAATCTTGAAACCCATTCTGTGTAACGTCTACGCCGTAACCTCATGAGTGGGTTACGGCATAGCCTTCTTCACCATGATATCTTCTAAGTCCTTAAATAGTTACACTGTAATCTTCAGTAAGCGTTGACTTGGTCTTCATGTATAAATTCATAACTATGGCGTAAATGGAGAGTGTAACTACGCCGTAACTTCTTCAAGCATACTAAAAGTCATAATCTTGTAAGTTCTTTTTCAATTCCGCGTTTCTTCTGCTCCTATGCTCACTTGTAACCTGAAAACGAAATATGACGAAATCAAAATATATATTCTTATAAAATGATACAATAGTGAGCATATTAAGGGAAAATTGACACTTAAATATCAGAACTATTTGACGTCATCAGTCCTTGTCTGGGACGATACCACGGTACCACTAAATTTTGTGGTACCATCTGGTATTTAGTGGTACCGTCCACCTGTAACGGTCAGATTTCTTTTGCCTATAAATACCAGTCTACTTCACAGTTTTTAGGCATCCTTTTTAACACAAAACTTTCTGAGTTTAAGTCCCTATTCACACTTACATTTCCTTCGTCATTTAGATAGTTTTCTTTTGTTTAAGAGTAATTCTTTCATCCAACCAAAGATCACCTCCATTCCTCTTTTAGTCCAAGAGAAGAACACAAAGTATTAAGAAGATACAAGGTGTTAGAATCATAGTGTTGTGCACTTGCATTATGTGTAGCTTACTTGTTGTATCTTGACATACATCAAGTTGTCATTGTCTTGTTCAGTCATCTTGCGTAGATCATTGTGATCGTGTAGAGATCGGGTAAATCTTGTGTTGATCGGGTAGAGAGTGTATAGATCAAGTGGATCTAGAGTAGAGTGTGTGGATCATGTGATTAGCAAGGATCGTTTGGATCATGTGATTAGTAAGGATCGTGTGGATCGTACGCGAGATTGGTATTAACTAGATTAGTACTCGACATTTAGCTTAATGTCAAGAATTGTGATAAGCGACGTTGTACGGTTTTCTCTGCCTGAAGAGAGCTTTGTTAATATAGTGCTTAGAACTCTCGAGTTGGGTACTCGGGGAGTGAAGTAGGGTGAAGAATAGCTTCGTTACCGAACCAATATAAATCTCATTGTCTCGGTTTGATCTTTCCATCTCTACTCTTTATATTTATTGTTTAGAATTAATAGTATAGATAAGTGTTCATATTTGTGTTGGTTGATTTCACAAAAGAGTTGAATCTAAGTTTTTCAAAAAACATTTTTTAATTAACAAAAATAAATCGGTAAAACTGTTTAACCCCCTTCTAGTTTTCCACAATTGGTACCAGAACCACGTCAGGCAATATTTTAAAATAAAATTTATTTAAAACTTGAATCGATCAATGGATTTCGACAAATATCAAGAAGGGCAATCTATGCAAATACCACCACTTTTTGAAACCGATTGTTTTATCCATTGGAAAACAAGATTCAAAACGTATGTGAAATCAAAAGACATTGAACTTTGGCAGTTATTCCCGATGGTGTCTTTCAACAAATTGAAAAGAATCCGGAAACAAAAAGGGATGAAATAGTTCCTTATAATAAACAAAGTAATAACCTTAAAAGAAAACTAGCCAAAAATGATGAGGCTAAAATGATGATTTACAATGCTTTGCCGAAAAAGGAATTTGAAAGAATTTTTATGTGTAATACGGCAAAAGAGATTTGAAAAACTTTGTTAGTCACTCATCAAGGTAATAATCAAGTCAAAGAAAAAAAGATAGATCTTCTTGTGCAACAATATGAACAACTTTCCATTCTGGAAGATGAAACTATAGATAATGCTTTTGCTAGATGCAATACTATTATTACTAGTGTTAAAGCTCTTGATGAAGGTTATCTAGCAAGAGCTATGTTAGGAAGTGTCTTAGGGCTCTACATCCCAAATGGAGAGGAAAGGTCATCGCCATTGAAGAGTCAAAGAACTTGGCGACATTATCACTTGATGAACTAATAGGAAACTTGAAAGTTTATGAAATGATAATCAAGAAAGACTCCAATATAGTTAGAGGCAAAGGAGAGAAAGTATGGTCTCTTGCTCTAAAAGCTAAGAAGGAGTCTAGTGATGAGGAAAGTCCGGCTTCCGATAGTGAAGATGAAGAATATGCACTAGCATTTAGAGATTTTAAGAAGTTCTTTAGGAGAAGAGGTAGATTTGTTAGACAACCTCGTGACCATAGTTGTCAAAATCGCGCCTAAGGCGCGCCTAGGCGCGCCTCGGAGCAAGGCTCTAGCCTTTGGGATTTTTTCAGATCGAGGCTCACGACATGCATGAATCCCACAAAAAGCGCGCGCCTTGGGGCTTTTTGCGCCTTTGCGCCTCGGGGCTTTTTGCGCCTAGGAGATATAACCGTGTTTTTTTGTTAGATGTAAGCTACAAGTGTAGGACACAAGCATATTTAGTCTAATATGGATTTTAATCTCTATATAGGTCATCGAGCCAAAGAGTTGATCCGTTTTAGAAGTGACAACTAATCCATTTTAATGTTTATAATGGCAATATGTGTCATGCAATAAGTATTTTAATGTTATTATGTGTTATTTAAGCTACATAAATGGTCATATATGTTATAAAAAACTTAATGTTTTTAGTGCGCCTCGCATTCATGAATCCCGCGCCTTGGAATGCGCCTCGACTCGAGGCTCTTTGCCCCCCTTTGCGCCTTAGTGCGCCTTGAGCCTTTCAGAACACTGCTCGTGACAAAAAGAAGTCGTTCCCAAAGAACCTAGATGATAAGAAAGGAATGAGTGATAGGAAATGCTTTAGATGCGGAGATCCAAACCACCTCATTGGAGAATGTCCTAATCCACCGAGAACCAAGAACCAAGAACCAAGAACCAAAAACGAAGCATGTCTCATGGTCATGGATCACACGTCAAATGAGGTACATTCCGACTCTTCTTACTATAGTGATGATAATTCGTCAATAAATGATAACATATTATATGACGAATATAATAAATTATGTGAAGTAAGTTCTAAAATCATAACTAGAAACAAAACACTAAAAGTAACATTGCATGAACTCGAAGCACAAATTTTAGAACTAAAAGACCAAGTAAAAGGACTTGAGAAATTAAAGAAATAAATATTGGATGTAGGTCATGCGTATGTCTTCGAGTTGAGAATGAAAAACTAAAAGAAAATGATCTTAAAATCATTAAGTTTGAAAAAGGAACAAAGGCACTTAATGATATGCTAGAAAACGTTTGACATAGTGAACATGCTGGAACGGGCTTAGGATTTGACCCAGATAAAGCATCTACAAGTGAAACTAACCAAGTAAAATTTGTAAAATTTGGAGATTCTAAAATAGCAGAGGACGGCACCACTAAAGGTGGGAATGGCACCACTAAATTTAGTGATACCGTGGTACCGTCAACTACTAAAGTCAGAACATGGTCTATTTTAAAAAATAACTTAAGTCCTAAACCAAGTCACATAGTAGTTAATAATGTTGAAATACCTGTTACTGGTAAAAAGGAGGTCAAAAGCTTTTATAAACCTTTGTCAAACCCCGGGCTTGGATTTGTAAAACTCGATGCTAGGTTAAAAACTCCTCCACCTAGAAAAATAAATGTTCCTAAACCTCGGTCAAGAACTTCTCTACGGAGAAGTAACTTTAGAAGACAAAGTTATCCAAGTAACTATCTCGTAACTTGGAATAACAGTCAACAACGAAGTTACTTACCATGGGAAATTTGTCCTCCATTCCAACATCCAAACCAAACGCAAGAAATGCATGGGATGTTTAACACTAAAAACTTTGGATCCATGAGATATTAGGGACCAAAAGTTTGAGTTTTTATCTTACTCAATAGATATGCTTGAGAATCGACTTGGAGTCTGACAAAATGGATTAAGAATAGTGGGTGCACTAATCGCATGACGGAAAATCAAAGTCTAGTCTCATCTTACTAAGCAGAAGGTAACATCACGTTTACTAGTTAAAGAGCAACATCACAGGCTAAGGTGCAATTTCTCAAAACTTACTTACTATTAGATATATTAAGCATGTAGATTAGTTAGGATCTAACTTAGTCAGCATTAATATAATGGACGTGAAAAGTGCGTCCCTAAATGGTTTTACCAATAAGGAGGTATATGTAGTACAACCTCCGGGATTTGTTGATCTCTTAAAACCATATCATGTTTATAAACTCAAGAAAGCACTTTATGATCTTAAACAAGCCCCCCAAAGCTTGGTACGACAGATTAAAGGCTTTTTTTTTTAACATGAATATACCATGTGAATTGTTGATAACACACTTTTCACGAAGAAACGAAATTCACATCTCATCATTGTTAAAATATATGTTGACGACATTATATTAGGCTCAACTTGTCCAAAAATGTGTGATGATCGTTCAAAGATCATGCTTGACAAGTTTGAGATGAGCATGATGGGTGAATTAAATTTCTTCCTTGGTGTTCTGATGTGCCTTTTCGTTGTGCAAGTTTTAAAATTTATAAACACAATTTATCCTATTAACTATTCAACACATACGAGCAAGTATACTCTTCCGTTTATAGCAAAGGTGGGTAAGTCGAGATCGTCCCAAGGGATTTTAGCGATTAGTGTATTAAGTAATTAGTCTAAGCAAAAGAGGGTGTCAATCTAATTTTTTTAACGTAAATTCAAAGTAAGTATCCAATCTAACAAAACATATACTTGTGTGATTCCATAACCAATTGCATAGAGTATTCATTAAGTTTGGTGTAAACTTGTTATGATGCACAATTTTATATGAATGACTTAACAATCAATGGTTTTATCATGGTAAATCATTACAAAGAATTCAATCTCCTAGTTAACTCCTTTCAGCCAAATTAACTATTATGATAATTCTACTAACACATTATTGTTTGAAAAGTAATTCTTATCTCATGAATTCCTACGAATCCTTTCGGCCAAATTTCGTGATGAAATCGTTTCAAATCTATTTTAATGAGTAAATAGGATGCTTGTCACACATCATATCCCATACTAATTCGTGCACTAATGTTTTGGAATAAAAACATTTAGAAAACCCTTTCGGCCAAATATACACACACATATACATAAATATACACACTTCCTCACTCTCCTCGAACTCATTGTCAACTTGAGGTCTTGATGGTTTTATCCAAAATTGTCAAGATTCATTTTAATTTGACGAAATGTCAATTAAAATTTGACAAGTACCTCCTATTCATGCGTATATACTTCAACGTATTTTCGATATATTGTAAATCTAACTATATATGTATGAATACTTTGCTATCAGATACATCTCTGCGAATTTTCTAAATTTTGGCAGGCGGCCCCCTTAATGTTTAAGGGGACCGGCTTGTTGTCGAGGGCGGTCCCCTTAATGTTTAAAGGGGCCGGCCATCTGACACTTCCAAAATCGTTTTCCTCCTTATTTCTTTTACCACACACTCCATAATTCACATCTCTTTTCCCTCTTGCTGCTGTGAACGAAACCCAACTCACCAAAAACACTAAAATCATCCACCAAATCACCAATTCGTGCTTAATTCACAAAGGGCAAACGTCAAATACATGATTAACAACATATATTGTAACGATGCCTGAAGCCACGGTTGGTGATGTTTCCCGAACAAAAGATTACATGCCTTAAGTCTCTCAAATTCCCGGCATCTCTCCCGCCATCGCTTGTCTGTATCGTCCCATCGAGGATAGAAACATTCACGAGGGATGAGTTGTCGATCGTGCCTACTATCAATCCGATCATATCGAGCGAATGTTTACCAATGTTCGTCTTGATTGTCTCTTTAAAATAAATGAGCCCATTATTCCTCGTTTCATTCTTGACTTCTATAGCCAAGTTACGGTTCAAACCGATCACTATGGTTATATTCTCATTTCCTTTATGATCGAGAACAAATTCATCACTCTCACTCTTGCTCAATTCGGCCAAATCCTCCAAATTCCATACACCGACCAAGCCATATTCTCAAACAAATGGGACCTATCATCCTTAGGAAGAAATCGACCTCAGGGTGGTCCATACTACACTGAGCTTCCTACTCCTAACGACATTCATCGAATGCTCGAACTAGAATGTGGTACGACCAGTCGAGTGATCAAATCAAAAAATGTCGACATCCATGCCAATCAAATTCTTCTCAAAGAATTAAGCAGCGACATGAGGCGTTGGGAATAACTCATTCGTGAAAATGCGTTCGGTACCGGAGGCCACCGTGACCATGTTGCGGCTAGCATCGCCCACATGTTGTATTATGTTGTTGCCAAAGAACAATACAATTTGGCTTATCTCTTTGTGAAGCGAATTGAAAGCGCTAAATCTACTCCACATGCCAATCTTCCATATGGTATGTTTCTCACTCGTATTTACCATCATGTCATGGAATATTATCCTCATCTTGAGAGTGATATTTATCAGTTCATTCTTCCCATCCTCCGTCCTCTCGCCATCAAACAAACTCGTCGTACCCGTAGTAACAAGGGTAAATCTCGTGGTCCTATGTTCTACGGACATCATGGTTCTTCGACCCGTCAAGAAGATGAGGATGATGAGGAAAATGCCACTCGTGCTAGTACTCCTTTTCCTACCACCTTCATAAATGATCTTCCGGATATCAACTACTCCGACTACCAAGTTCCACGTCGTTCCTTACAAACCGACCAACTTCTCTTTGAACGACAAACGTCATTGCTCAATACAACTCAACAAATGCATAGGGAGGTTCGAGGTGGATTCAAATCTATTGGAATAGCCATCAAGAATATATTTGGAAAGAAAAGAATATGATGTGGTTGTTGAAGTTTTAAACAATTGTTGTTAGTCCGATATATTCAGAAATACTTGAGATTTATCTTGTTGATTGCTTGCTACCTAGATTATATGAGTATGCTTGAATTATATTATGTATAGATTATATTAGTTTAATGTATGAATGATTATTTGTGATATATATTTATATATGTTATTATTTGATCATTCTCAAGTATATATGTTCCAATAGAGCTTGCTGCAAATACACAACACCAAATTGACCCTTTTCAGGAAATTTTGGAACTTTGGTCGCCTGGGAATTCATTAGATAGGCAGCCCCCTTAATGTTACTAGGTGGTCCCCTTAACTATTAAGGGGGCCGGTCTACAATTAAGGGGACCGGCCATCTGGGACAGTATTTTCATTGTTTTCTTTTGCACCCTGTGACCTCTTTTCCTAGCTTCTACAACCATTACCTTTAATAACCAAACTAATTTTGGAATAAAACCATACCAATTCAAAAACATACCTTAACTAAACTCATTATCACATTATAAATTACCTCCTAATACTTACCTCTCATTCCATCATCTTCATCCCTACCAAATATCACCAACATCCACCATGCCATCACCCAAAACCTCCATTTCCAAAACCTCAAAGAAACAAAAAATTCTCATCATCCCTCCTAAACAACTCTTCATTGATTTAACCAAAGATGAAAACACGACTCCATCACCACAACCTAAATGATCATCTTCTAGTGCACCCGATGCACCATCCAAAACACCCTCCACTAATGGAACATCATCTTCTTCAAATCCCTCATCCTCATCCATCAATGACTACATTAACTCACACTTGTCACCACCAAAAATATCACCACCACCAAGAGTATCACCACCACCTCCTACTCATCAAAATCCCTCCACAATTGTCTCCACCGAGCTAGCCATTTCACCTTCACCAATCACACCACCTTTCTTTGTCAATCCCGTTCCTTGGAGCTTACTTGAAGCTCATGGTGATACTTGTCTTTGTTGTATCCACAACCTTACCCTTGTCTTTGGACTAAGGGATGAGATTCAATATATGTTTTCATATATTGAACACATGCTAGCCAACCCACAACCACCACCACCACAACCACCGTCCTCACCTTGCTCACCAACACCACCTCTATTCTTTTCAAACTAAGCATGTATATTGCTTAGAAAAATAAATTTTCACAACCCTTTTGTTTGCAAGCTCTATAGGAATCAACATACTATACTAAGAGTGGTGTTGTATCTTATGTATGCTTGTAGTTGTTTTTCTTTGTATGATGTATGGTTAGATTACATGCTCCTTGTACGATGTATTTCATTTTAATGAATGATTCTATTATTATGTCCTTTGGTTGCTATATATATACTTGTACTTCTAACCTTTGTTTTGCAAGAATTGCATAGCTCGTTTCCTTTGTGCCCTCAAACGAGGGGGAGTACCCATCAAGGGGGAGCTTTCATCCCATATAATTTTACACATAAAACTAGTCGGCTTAACCTTTTTGATGCTACAAAAGGGGAAGAAATGAATATAAACTCACTAAATACTTGTCTAAAACTAATGTTTGATTTAATGAGTTTAGATTTTGTAATCATCAAAAAGGGGGAGATTGTTGATATAAATAATGCCTAAAAACGTTATTAATACTTTTCGATATCTCTACATTTTAATAATCACAAAATGTAAAATCATTAATCGCAAAGATTAGTACGTAAACAAGTATTTAGTTGTTAATATACATTTCAACAACTCAATCACTTAAGGTATGAATAAACAAAATGTCTAATGCATTTTATGATCAAAGAAACATTTTCTTAAACACTAGATTTTTTTTTAAAGTGTCACAAACATTTTATATCTTTTAGAAAATCATTTTTGGTATTAAATAAATATGTTTAAATCATTATAAATATATGAATTCAATTTTTTAACCAAAAATGGTAAAAATGTTTCAGAAAAACCTTCCGCGGCAAAAGAAAAAGAATATAGCCGTTACAGTGGGGCGGCCCCCTTAATTTCCTAGGAGGCCCCCTTAATTATTAAGGGGGCCAGCCTCTAATTACGGGGACAGGCCCCGCTCCTCTAGCTGGAATCTTTTGCCTATAAATACTGGGCAATCCCTGGACTTTTTCACAACCTTTTGCACTAAAAACTTTCTGATCTTAATCTCCATTTCTATCTTCTAAAATCCTTTGATCATATAATCTTAAGCTTTTGTTTCCAAGTGATTCAAGCTTCCACCATCAAAGTGCAAAAGAAGAATACTCCTTTAACAACTAGAGAAGAAGTATTGTAGTTTAATCTATATTGTTTGCTTGTTGTGTAAAGCGTTGTGTACTTATAATAAGTAGATCCAAGTGTAAGTAAGTAGTTGTGTTGTAAAGAAGTAGTGTAGAAATAGTGTGAAGTTGTGAAGTAGTTGTGGTGTGAAAAAGTCGTGAAGCTGTCATGAAGAAGTCATGAATTAGTCATGAAGAAGTTGTGTAGAAGTCGTGAAGAAGTCGTGAGATTAGTTCTAGCTATCATTAGAACTCGACATATAGCTTTGTGTCGTTAATCGGTGTAAGCAAAAGTGTGTAAGGTTTTCTCCGCCACAAAGGGAGTTTGTTGACATAGTGAAGTGAACTCTCGAGTAAGAGGCTAGAGAAGTGGAGTAGGGCAAGGAAGGTGTCCTTGTAGCCGAACCACTATAAATCCTTGTGTTATGGTTTGATATCTTCATCCATCTTTTCTTTCATTACTTTACTTACATTGTTATTAGTTACTTACATATATTTGTTCATATTACTCAAGTATTGAATTCACATAAGATCGAATCAAAGTTTTTAAAGTAAACAAAAGTTTTCATAATAAATTAAAAAGACGTAAAACTATTTAACCCCCTTCTAGTTTTCCACATTTTCCTTATCAATATTAGATCATGATGGGGAGGGTTCGGCTATAGCCTCTTTAATGAGCTACGAGCTACCACCCGACATGCCCCAAGATCGAATGGCATTAACAATATACTCTTCTTGGCGTTGACACTTAATAGAAGACCTACACTCAAGATTACTCCCCGGGGAAAAGGTTTAAAGGGACAAATAAGCAAGACTAATAAACTAACCTAGCAAGAAATGTCATCACGTGTGCAAATCACACTTAATAGCAGACCTACACTCTAGATTACTCCCCAGGGAAAAGGTTTAAAGCGACACTTGGGAGGGATAGATTTGACAGTACGCAACCCCTTAGAAACAGAGTGTTACGTATAGGCAAATCGAAGCCAACATGTGATGAGTGTGTAAATACTCATCATTTTATACCCATTTAAACTACAAAAATAGCTGAAAACACACAGATATGTCATATAATAGTGCAAATATCCTTGGATTGTGTTTTTATGTGTTTCAGGTACAAAAGGTTTGAAAACAGACGAAAAATGAGCAAAGTTTACAGAATTGGCAAAATTAGTCCCTCAACTTTCAGAAAGTGTCAGAATTGGTCCCTAGAAGATTCTTTTTGAAGAAAAGTCAAAAACAGTCCCACAGGAATCAAGGAATGACATTTTTGACCTTTGGAATAAAGTTTTCAAGAATTGGCAAAACCGGTCCCTCAAGTTTCAAAGTTGGCAATTTTGGTCCCCAGAAGTTTCAATTTGGAAAATGAACTTCAAAGGACCTTGTGGAATTACAACTTGGCAAGAATAACCCATCGAATAATATTTTGGAAAGTTGGTCCCTCATTTTCAGAAATTACATTATTGGTCCTTGTCTTTTATTTAGCTACAACCAAAAGGGCCATTTGTAATTTACTTATCCAATCCAAAAATAAATCCTCTCCTAGCCAATTACCCCCCAAGCCCAACAAATACCCTAGTTAGCTAAAAACCTCCCAGGTCAAACCTTGGTCAAATGTAACCCAACTCCCTTCCCCTTCACGTGAACCTGCAATCCCCTGCCAACCTTCATCATCACTACCTCTACTCCAACCCTGCTACACTCCACCCCTACACTCACTTTCCACCACTACACACCAAATTATCACCCCTGCCGACAAGCTAATTGCCAAAAAGCTAAATACGATTTTTCCCGCCAAAATGCCTTTAATTGTCGGGATGAATTCTAGCAATCCAATGGTTAAAAATGGAAGTGGGAAAGTGCCAGGGAACCATTTGGAAGATTATAAAAAAAGAAAGAAGCAGAAATGAAAGTTAGTTAATTAGAGTAGTTTAGTAGAAAATTAGTATGTAGTCAAATTAATGTTAAAATGTGATTTTGTTATTCAAAGTAAGTTAGTTTCCTGCTCCTAGTCATTTAAAAGTTTACTTGTATTCGTATTCACTTTGTTCTCAGATTTTAAAAGTTTAATGAAAGTCAAGTTTCCATGTTAAATTGTTATTTTGTCCAAATTCTTGTAAAAATCTGTTTTGATAGCTCCTCAAGCTCATACGAACTTCTATGTAGCTTAATATGAGTAAATAATTACACTTGGTTCTGAATCAAAGGTGCTTAGCTCAAAAATACAAAAAGTCAATGAAAGTCAATATAAGCTCCACCTGGTAATATGTTGGTTCAGATGGGTTATAGGTGATCATTCTAGGTTAAGTAGCTTATTGATAAGCTCAAATGAGCTTTATGTCACTGACTTGAGGTAAGTACACTCCATTCTCATTTTGATTTCAAAATTAGCTTATAAACAGCTTCTTAGCTTATTGTTGCTTATACTTAGTGTTTTTTTTGTGATTTTATGTTTATTTTGTTTGCTTAAGTTCATTTAGTTATTTACTTGCTAGTTGTTATCTGATTTATCAGCTATTAGCTTAGTTTTGCATATTCCTCATCATATTAGCATAAATTGCAGTGGCTAAATTTAATGCTTCTTTATAGTTACAATCTGCTTAAATATAGTCAACATAGCTTAATTAGTTGAATGCTATCAGTTTCTAACACCCTGGAAGTCATTTGTTTTGTAAAACTCAAAACAGTTCATCTTTAAAGAGTGTTTGGATCAGTAGAATAGGTGGTTTTCAAACCTGTTTCATGTGTTGTATTTGGTTCATGAATGCCACATTAGGTCCATAGAGGTCAGTTATAGCAAAAGAACATTAGGTCTCTAGTAAAAATAGTCAAAATTACATTTTCTCTCAATTTTAGCATAACTATTAAAAGTTTTAGGGTGCACAATCTTTAAAATAGCTACAATAGTTGTTAATTTAGTGTAATTTAGTCAAATTTTAACTTATGAACTCATTTACAGTGATTTAGTAGGAATTAAAGCTCAAAATAGTCAACATTTTCATAAACTGAGAAAAAGTCAAATCACATAGTTAAGTTGAAAATCATTTTTGCTAAGAATTTTCATCCATTCAATTTTCAATAAAATCTTTTACATCTTTGGGATTGAAAACTTTGGTAGCTTGTTTGTTGAATGGTTATTTTTTAGTATTTTTTAGATTTTTTTTAACTGGTTATTCAGTGGCTTATTTTGGACCATTTTGCAAAGAACTCCCCTGCACCATGGGTATCTGGTCAAGAAGTCAAGTTCACAAGCTCGTTTTGAGCTTGTTACTTGAGATTATGGTTTGAATCTAGGCTTGTTAGATAGCTTCTTGTACCAGCCATCTGTATTTTGAGCTTGTTTTGCATTTTTATGCTTATTTGTTGGCCTATTTTGACTTTACTAATAAGCCCATCAGGTCTGCATAGTCTAGGTGTCCAAACAAGCCCTAATTCAGCTATTTCATAAGCTTAATATAAGCCCAAATCTGGCCTAATCTTGTTCAAACATGTACCTCAGTAGTTAGTCTTCAGGTTTTTGAGCTTTTTGATGCATGTGCTTATCTGCTCTTAGCTAATTTTGTGCCTCCTAGTTGACCCTTTGGACTGTTTGGAGTGGGGTGGGTTGTTCAAGCTTATTTCCATCTTGTGTCCAACTTTTGGTTTTATTGTTTGTTCTACCTTAGTTTTAGCTTTATAGGCTTAGTTTTTATTAGTGTAATAACTTATAGGATTGTAGGATAGCTTATGTGACCTTGTGTATGTTTGTGTTTGTTCAAACAGTTAAGCTAAGTAGTTTACCTAGTTGTTGTTGTTGTTGTTGTTGTTGTTAGTTCACTAGTGAGCTGTCATAAGCTAATTCCAACCCACTTATATCTCAATTTTTAGTTAGGATGCAGTAAGCTTAGTTGTTTAGATATGCTTTTAAAAGTAGTCAGTCGTTTAGATTTTATAGCTTTATGCTTGTTCTAGATTTTAGAGTTCATTTGATAGCTAATCATGCCTGCAACTTGCCCCACCTCTTGCTTACCTGTTTCTGCTGCAACTCAATAACTGAGCTTGTTTAATTCATGGCCCTAGTTAGTTTTGGCTTATGATTGCTTGTTTGATTGTTGCCATTAGCTTGTTTGTTATTGCTTGTGACTTTGTTTGCTTGACTTAGCCTTGGCTCGTGCTCATGAGCTTATTTGATAGTCTCTTTGTTCCAAAAAATCTTACTGTCACATGAACATAGAACCTGTGGGTGTTAGGCTTATTTTCCAGCTTATTTGAGCTTTTCAATAAAAGTGTTTTCACAAAAAAATTGCTTACTTTTAGTTGTGTTAAAGTTTTGTAAAAGGAATAATGCAAAAAAATATATATATAGTTAAGCAAAAAGATGGATATGGGATTCGAACCTGGGACATGACCAACATCACAGACACATGCACACACTCACAAACCAGGCACCCTAGGGACTTTTTCATGTTTTATCTTGCAACTTTTATTTTTATAGTGATAATGCCCATTTAAGCTTATTTGACTTAATTGCTTATTACACTGCTTATTAATAAGTTTTTGAAACTTTTTATATTTTTCTGAGATTTCTGTTAGTATAAGGTATTTTCATAAAAAGTTTTGAAATTTTCAGAATTAGTTTAGTATTTATAATAACTAATTTTAGTTTATTTAGTAATTAATTAATAATAAATAATTAAAAAGTTAAAAAAATTATTTTTCTTTTTTCTAAAATTTTCTTTTATCATTAGGATTGTACAAAAGTAATTTTCATACCCGTAGGATTAATATTTCTCACAACTCACGTTTTATTTTGTACGTTTACGTAGATTTTAATTAAACTTACGTTTTTCAAGTTTTTAAACGTTTCTAGGATACTTGGTTTTAAGTGTTCGTTAATATTGATTTGTTTAATCATTTTCTTTTATATTTCCTTAGCATAATCACTCATATCCCTTTTCCATTCAATTTCACTCGATCACAATTCGTTTTGAATACAATTGCACATCTCGCTGGGACATAACGACCCGGGGAAACACTATACTCCTTGGTTAGTTGGCTCAGGTGGTCTGACCTATTTGACCACATCCGTGGTTGACTTTGGTTGACTGTTTGGGACCAATCAAATTTTGGCGCCGCTGCCGGGGAGGTGTGCTGCGTGTTATCTCAACGAATTTGCAGATTAGTGAATCTGGATATACGCTCATTGTATATTTACCATCCTTGTTCATATTTTCATATTTTCATAAAAAAACAAAACGAATCGTGAAGTTTACCATTTCAGATTACTCAGGGATTACTAAGTGTGATCTAAGAGGAAACGATTTGCTTTATCAAAAAGATTACCAAAAACATTGTAATTCAGTTTTTCAACGAACAAAAATAATAATAATAAAAAATACCAAAAATATTTTTCCTTCTCAATTTGTTTTTACAAAATGTTTTCAAAAATTCCAAAAATATTTACCTTCACCCTCTTACCTTTTTGATTTTTTATCCTTTACCCTCTGTAACCATTTGATTCTTTTTATGTCTTATCCTCACCATCTTGGTTGTCAATGGTGTGTGGCCCTCATAATGGTGGTAATTGTCCCAGTTATGGCATGGTAGAGTCAGGAAACGGGTCTGTCTATAACCAAGATCCCTATTCTTGCCATGACACAACTAATTTATTCCATCAGCTCCCACGCCATGAGATACAAACATATTCGTGTGAATATTGTGGAGATCCTCACCAAGGATTTAAATGTTAAACCAGGAACAAGTTTGTCTATGAACAGTTTTATGGTGACAATCAGAACTTTGGAAACGACCAATATCCATATTATTTACCAATTCAGTCACAACAACCATATTGTTGTGAGTACTATGGAGGTCCACACTTCAGCTCCGATTTTCAAACAAGGAATCGATTTTCTTGTAACAATTACGACTTTTCGTATCAAGACCAACCTCCACAGTGCCAAATGATTTAAACAACTCCTCAGCAAACTCAGCAAGACCTTTTTCTAAAGGCTTTAGAGTTATTGAAAGAACTTAAGGAGGAGTTGACTAATACATCGGTTCAAAATGCACCAAGTTTTTCTTGTGTATATTGCAGGGCTCCTCATGATGATTATCAATGTCAACCGTACTATGAACCTGATCATTGTTCTAGTACTTCTGGTTTTGACAAATCCCCACCCCCACAATTGCCCGTCATTCAATATTCACATGAGAAAACTATGGCAGAGTTATTGGTTGAAGAGCAGGCTGCTAAAATAAATTCCCAAATTGCCATTGAAAAATCTATTAGGGAATCAATTGAAAAAGAAAAAGCAGCCAAATCTAGCTCTCATTTCCGTTTCATTCCTGATGACAGTGATAATGAAGATACCCTTGATATTCTATAATTTTACAAAGATTCATCAAGTTCATCAGCTGCTATCACACCCATAGATCCCACTAACTCAATGAGCATGGGGGACGAGCATCTTAGCACTATTCCTGAAAAGGAATCAGACGAATTCATAAAGTCTAGTGTTGAGAACCTTGTCCCAATCCCTAGTGAGTCACAAGGAATTTTTGATCATGTATGTGATTTTCCTTCCCCTCTTGAGTGTTCAAAAGATCATTTTGAGACTTTCTCCGATTCTAATGATGATTGTACATCTTATGGAGACATTGAGTATGTTGAGGCATCACTTCCACATTCTGATGCTGACTCTCTTCTTGAGGAGTTCGCTGAGGAACTCACTCACATCAATCCACTTCCATCGGGAAGTGACGATGATCTCTTTGATTTTGAAGCCAATCTGGAAGAAGTTGAAACTCTTTTATATCATGATCCATCACTCAATTCTTATCCCAACATCGAGCTTAGTGATTCACATAGTGATGACAATTCTTTATCTTTTAGAGACATCAATTATGTGGAAGAAATACCTTCTGAGCTCGTCATCCTAGAAGAGGATGTTAATCACCTTGTTCCTGAAGCATTCAAAACGACTATCCCCAATTCTCTGTTTGATTTTGAATCTCAATACACTTTAATTTTTGATAATCCAATCTTTGATATTCAGAACGAGGAACGTGATGAGTCTGT
>JARVZY010007334.1:7500-23608 GCA_030686995.1 Artemisia argyi | reverse complement strand
CGTTTTTGACCAAAAATTTTCAAAAATTTTTCACTAAAGCTCAAAATTTTTGTGGTAATCAGTCCGCCAAAGTCTAACCGACAAATGGATTGGCTAGTCCAGGAGCAAACGGCTCTTGGTAAAGACATCTCAAACCCGTTGATGGCTGGCAATTTGCCAAAAATTGTATGGTTCCTCAACTCCCCGAAAACAAATGAGTTGGCTAGCCCGCAAGATTATGGCTTGTGGTAAAGGCCGTGGAAAAACCATAATTGGTAATCAGCTCACCAAGATGTTGACTATTCCATCAAGAGTTGGCTAGTCCAGAAGCAAACGGCTTTTGGTAAAGACTAATCAAATCCGTTGATAGCTGGTGGTTTGCTCAAAATCACACGGTTATCAGGTGTACCACAGTTCTCACACCTGGCTACTCCAGAAGTAATGGCTTTTGGTAAAGAGACATAAAATCCTTTAAATTTTCTCAAAATATTGCTAGGGACTAGCAATACTTTAGTGTGGGGGATTGATGAGTGTCTAAATACTCATCATTTTATACCAATCTGAACTGCCAAAACATCCAAAAACACTCAAATATGCATCAAAATACTAAGATTATTCCAAAAGTGTGTTTTATATGTTTCAGATGCAAAATAATCAAAAAACAGATAAAAAACGTACAAAGTTTGCATAATTGGCAGTTTCAGTCCCTCAACTTTCAAAACTTGTCAAAACTAGTCCCTGAAGGTTTAAAAATAAAAGAAAAGTCAACTTAGGTCCTTGGGAAATCAAACATGTTCACTATAAACCCCTGGATAAAAGTTTTCACAAAATGGCAATATTTACCCCTCAAGTTTCAAAATTGGCAAAATTAGTCCCTGGGTGTTTTAAAATGGAATTTTATCAAATATCACCCTTGTACTATTCATAAAATACAATTTGGAACTTTTTGATAACTTTTGGAAAATTACAACTTTAACCCTTCAAAAATCAGAAAATGACATAAAAGGTCCCTGGTTTTGTACAAATGGAAAAATATAAAAAATGGTCCTTGTATTATCTAATGCTGCAGGTATGGACCCTATGATGATTTTTGGAAGCTTGTCACATTAGGTCCTCAAGAAATTCAGTAATTACAATTTTAGTCCCTATGGTTAGTTATAATACCAAACGGACTTTTGTAATCTACTAAAACCAAAAACAAATCCAAAAACCAAACACAACTAGCCCACCCTTTCTTTTGTTTACCCCAGCCTACTCCAACATCCAAGCCCATCACCCACTTAGCCCGCCCAACTTCAAAACCGTTTTAAATAATCCCTTTGGTCCCGTCAAACCCACCCTTCCCACCATTTTCACCCCTGCCAAACCACCTGGTATTTCCCCCCCCCCCTTGCACCACTTGCACCTTATCCCTTCATCACATTTCCCAACATCCAATCATCTCCACCCCCTAGTCTGCTTCCACAGACCAAATTGCACCATATACCCATTTCCCGCCAAGATTGCAAGAAGAGCAAAGGTGATCCAAGTGGCCATTTGATTGCTGGGATTTGACCCTGTGGGTCCCACAAGACCCTGGGATGCTATAAAGAGCAAGAAGAAGCTGAGGAGAAAGGGTATTAGTTTTAGGTAGTGTAGAATAATGTCGTATGTAGTGTAGTTTTATTTTAAGATTGTAATTTCAGTTAAATTAAGTTGTCTTCAGTCAATTAAATGTAATTTGAATCATTTTAAATCTCTAATTTCAGTGTGCAAGATATTTTCAGTTTATGAAATTTTTGTTCTTCAAAATCTCAATTTCATTGGTAGTGGTTAAAAGTTGTTGTTGTTTGTTCACTTAAGCTCAATTCCAGTCCTAATAAGCTTTTATAAGCTTACAAAGCTTCTAAAACGGTTTTAGTTTAAAAATAAAAAATAATCAAAAATACTAAATAAATAGGTGAAAAATAAAAAAAATCAATGTAACAGAAAATTGAAGCAAGGAGCTGGTGGATTTTTGGAATTCTCTGGGTTGTAATACCTCATGGGAGGTTTAGGAATTGAGTAATTGGTCCATGGTTCTAAGTTGTTGGCTGAAGCCAAATTGTAAGTCTCCATTTTCATCATTAGTCATTTACTGATTCAATCCATTCTCATATGTGTTAATCTGAATTTTTGTGTTACTTTTGCTTGATTTAGAGATATTAAAACTTAATATAGCTTAGTTGTTCTTTAGATCTTCTTATGCTCTTAGTTTTCATGTAACTGCTATAGTTAGTCTAATCTACCTTAATTAGCATTTGTAGTTATTTCTGTGTTATTATTGTTCATTTAGCTTTTAAATTGGTACTATATTCTGTTTCAAGTAAAAAATGTGCAGAGTAAAAGCTTAATAGCATAGTTGTAGTTTAAATTTAGATTTATGGAGTGTTTGGTTTAGGTGAGTACTGAGGCTTCCAGTGGATATTTGGCCTTAATCTTTGTTTCACTAGCTCACATTAGGTTTGGTAAGGCCTTAGGCATTGTAAGATTGGCACCTTGAACATACAAAAGTCAAACTCATCATTAATCTCACTTAACTGTTAAACTGTGATGTGTTTGAGCCCCATTCACCTCACCATTAGCTTATAGATCATAATCTTAGCTTAGGTTAGCTTTACTACAGCTTATCATAACTTCATAAGTCACTAGGGTCCATCAGAAATCCATAAAAGTCAAAACATCAAGTTTTTTATAAAAGTCAAAAAGTACCATTTCAGATTTTCACCAAAATGGAAGGATTTTTATAGAATTTAGGATAAGGTTTCAAGCCATGAGCTTTTGAGTATTTGTAGCTTACCACTTCAGCTTTACAGTCCCATAGTAATTAGATTTTTAAGATTTTACTTGTGGGCCCCACAACCCTCCAAAGAGGGCTGCAGGGCTGAGTGTTGCTCTGTAGCAGCAGATCTCAGGCCACCACCACCACTTTGGTGGTGGTTTGTGGCCACCACAGTGGGCCCCACACTCTAGAATTTGGTTCTCCCAATCCCCCTCCTACCATAGAACAACAATTGACCAAAAGTTTGACCTAGTGATCACTGGGACCCACTTAAAACCACACCTAAAGTTTGTTCCAGTTCTGACTTGAAATTGGATTTGTCAAAGAGCTTATTTGGTCTTATTCAGCTTATTGGTGTTCAATCCTTGTTGTTTCTGGCTTATTTGAGTGTGTCAAACTTATTTGTACCTGATTTATCCATTGTGGGACCCACACAAGCTCATTTGAGCTCATTTGCCCAAACAGTCAACAAAAGTCAACTGTTTAAGATAAGGGGGTGCAAAGTGCTTATTTTTCATTTATAAAAAAGTTGTTTTCATTAAAAGTAGTTGTTTTTAGGTATTAATCAAGTTTGTAAAAGAAAAATCCAAAAAAATCAAAGTTAAAATAAGTGATAGTTTCTATTTAATTCAATTTAACTTTAATTTTCATTTTTAGATTTTAATTAAGTACCTAGTGTTTTTATATTTTTATTAAATACCTTATATAGTAAAGTAATTTTGGTAAAATTTTCAGATTTTTATATTACCATTTAGTATTTATTCGATTTAATTTTAGACTTCTTTATTATTAATTAATATTAAGTAATAAATATCATATTTAGTTTTTATAAGGTTAAACTTAGTTTTTATATTTTTCCTAGTTCTAATATAGTATAATAGACTTTTAGAAAATATATTTTCAAATTCTACTGTTCATTTTATATTTTTATTATTTTACTTGTTTAAATTAGTATTAAGTTAATTAAAAGGTAAATAATTATTAGTTTAATCTTAAAACTTAATTTTTAGAGTTTTTATAATTTTGTAGGATTCCTGTGATGGTTAAGTAATTTTATAAATTTTATCTTAATTTTCTAAGTTAATTTAGTATTAATATTAATTAAAAGTAGTTTAATTAGTTTAATTTAGTTAAATAAGTTTTTAATTAATAAAAAAACCATAAAAAGACAAAATATTTATTTTTATTTTTTATACTTTCTTCAAGTTCTATTTTAGGTTTAGAAAATATTTTTGCAACTTTTTAGTTTAATTTGTAATAGTTATAATTATTAGTTAAGTTAAATTAGATTTTAATTTAGTTTTTAATAGTTTAATTAATTAAATAATATTTAAATAGTATTTTAGTCATTTTCATAATTTCATTTTTTATTTTTAAATTTAAGTTTCAAAAAGTGTCAAAAACACCCCCTGTAGTTTGATAAATACCAAAATCCCACTTTTTCAGCCCGATTGCGTAAACCTGAATTGTGAATACGTGTATATAATTGTATATCTGATTTTGGTGAATACTATATCTGTGTACAAATACCATCATAACAGTAGCAGTATCAATTCCACATCATCTGGCTACTGTCCTCAGTGCCACTTTCTCAAAAACGATTTCAAACGACACCATTTCAATCTCGCTGGGACTTTAACGACCCGAGAAAACACTACACTATCACCGGAGTATTGATTCTAGGATGTCTTTGACTTGTTGACCTTGGTCAATAATTATCTGACGGTTCGGGCTCAATCAAAATTTGGCGCCGCTGCCGGGGAGGTTGTTGCGTGTTTTATAAAATCGTTTTAAGATTAGTGGTTTTCAAAAACCCTCCCTGTACAAATTTCACACAAATTTGTAAAAAGTTTTTGTAAAAACATAATCATATAAAAAAAACGTTCATTAACACTTCTCCTGAAGTGTTAAAAACACCAAAAAAATTAAAAACAATCAAAAACAAACTGTGAAGTTAAATTACTTCGTTTTCTTTAAGATTACAACCTGAAACAGTTGGTTTAAGGTAAGTTCTGACATTAAATTGCGAACTGAAGAGGAATCCATTCTTTCCTCCCGCCAGCCTGCGAGTAATCTTAAAGGAACGATTTCGGTTAACGAATCAGTTCCAAAAATATTTCCCAAGTTTTCTGCACACACACCCATAAGCCTAAATCAGTTTTTCAAAAAATTAATTAATAAACCCATAATAAGTTTCCAAACTTAAGATTAAAACTTGCCTTTATATCCATGTGAGTGGTGTACCTTTTTCAAAGAAGCCATTCACTTGTGATTTCTGGTTTAAGTTCACTGTGGTTTTGCCTCGAATATGTTTTGAAAAATTGTTTTTGGTGCATGTGCACTAAACATGTTTCCCGAAAATACCAAAAATATTCACCTTTACCCTCTTACCTTTTTGATTCTTCATCCCTTTACCCTCTATCCTTTTGATTCTCACTTCTTCCACTTATCCCGTAATTGATTCTAATGACATCTCTCGATGACGATTTCTTGGAACAAAGGGCCTATGAGAGCAACATTGAAAAACTTATGGCTTTGTCAAACGACACCATTTCAATCTCGCTGGGACTTTAACGACCCGGGAAAACACTACACTATCACCGGAGTATTGATTCTAGGCTGTCTTTGACTTGTTGACCTTGGTCAATAATTATCTGAGGGTTCGGGCTCAATCACTTATCTTACAAAATCCACTTAGGGAATACTCCCTCCTTATCCCACGTATCACAAAAAAAAAAAAAAAAAAAAAAAAAAAAAAGATCAAGAATCCTAGTTTCTTCAAGATGAAGAATTCTTTACATATCATGATCTCTATCAATTTCTATCAAGGATTAAGCCTGATTAAGCAAGGGTTATAAGGGTTTAACATGGTATGAATGATTAAGGAGCTTCAAGTGATTTCATGTTCTTCCTTAATTCAAGGTAAGTAGTGAATTATATGTTTAAACATGAATATAAGCTATGAGGTTATGGTTAGCAAGTGTTATACATGATTATGTGATGAATTCAAGAATTCATGGTTTATGATTCAAGGGTTATGCATATGATCATTAGGGCTTATGATGGGATTATGTTAATGATCATGTTAGAGTGTTTAGGAGGTGTTTATGTTGATTATTTAGTTGAACCAAACACCCCTTTATATGATATATGATGTTAAACAAGTTGCTGAAATTTTCAGCAATGATTAGTCGTGTTTGGAAAATCGTATAAAATCAATAGTAGCTCATATTGAAACATGGCTAGACTTTCTGGAAAGCCTAATGAGTATACTTCAGTTGTTATGTTTTAAGTTTTTGCTCATTTAGAGGTTAAATGGGTGAAAAGCGCGATTTAGTACAGCAAAGTCTGATCTTGAAATGTGCAACAAACCGAACTTTAAAAATTCATACCGGATAAGCCGTAGCTCCGTTTGGAGCGTGCCATACCTTTTCGGAAAGGGAAAATAGTATACTTTCAAGGAAAATTAGCCTCATGACCTGGTTATGTAGTTAAATCGGCCAAAATGATGCAATTGTACGCTGCTACAGAAAATCAGCAAACACTTTGTTTAATGTTTTGATAATTATGACATAATATGATGTTTTTACAAGTCCCGGGTGATTACATGCTATGATAGCTTATTTTCTCAGCCCATATGGTTATAATTCATGTTATGAAAGTTTAGAAACAAGTGACAAGACTTGGTTAGCTTAGCTCGAGTTCGCGAGCATAGTAGTGCATGTTTGGCGAGATTTATGTCGTAATTAGTTTATGAGTTTATGCATTATAGTTAGTTTATGTGTGCTTAGTTGCACATATATTTGCACTATCATGTTATATTCATGCCTAGTTGTTACGTGTTAACATTATACGTGTGCATCTATCATGATATAGGTGTTCGAGGCATATTCAGAATCATTCATCTTGCATTATATGGCCCAGGTGAGTAACGGATTTTCGGTTAACATGTTTAGTAGATTAAGCGTGTTTAGTATATATATGCCTTGCTATATCTCAAGTACTATGTAAGTTATGTATCATGTTAACCCGTGAGGTCATATTAAGTAACATGTTGACCTCTTTGATCATATTAAGCATCAAGTTGAACCGTTTGGTCGTATTAAGCATCAAGTTGACCCCGTTGGGTCATATTAACTATCATGTTGACCTGTTGATCATAATAAGTATCATGTTGACCCATGTGGTTATATTCCGTATCATGTTGACATGTTTGGTCATATTAAGCATCAAGTTGACCCAAGTTGACCCGTTTGATCATATTAAGCATCAAGTTGAACCGTTTGGTCGTGTTAAGCATCATGTTGACCCGTTTGGTCATATTAACTATCATGTTGATCTGTTTGGTTATACTCATTATCATGTTGACCTGTTTGGACATATTCAATATTAAGTAGACCCGATTGGTCTTATTCAGTAGTATGTTGTGGCTCAACGTCAGTATTATTTATAGCGAAAAGTTATTTATATGCCATAGCGGTCTCAGCATTATGTTATAGTAGTTCAGCTGTAGTATCAAGTTATAGCTCAGCCTCGGTTTATGTTATAGTACAATTTTAGTAATTAATTCAATTTTAGTATCATGTCTTAGTTTAACCTCGTAACTATATTATTGCTTCAGTTTCTATATTCAACTTAGTATCATGTTATAGTCAAGCCCAAGTTTAGCTTGACCTTAATTTATATATGAATGTTATATGCATTTAGTAATGTGTGCCAAGTGCTTTATGCACTTAATTAGTCAGAATGGTACTTTATGCATTATTCAGTGTATTTAGTACTATAAGTATACAGTCATTTATGTGATAGTTAGAACTTAGACCTCCTTAGTGGAGAATCGAGCTTTAGAATAGTAAATGTTTCAAAATCGGAACTCAGACATCCTGTATGGATGCTTAACATGTTTATATGGCTCGTCAGCTATGTGTTCAGTCAGTTATGCATTCAGTCAGTATGTGCTTATGCACTCAGCCAGTATAACTATAAGTACTCAGTCAGTATGTGCTTATGCACTCGGCTAGTATAATACTATAAGTACTAATTCGGTATGTGCTTATGTACTCAGTCAGTTATGCACCAAGTATGTGCTTAGTTATGCAGTCAGTTATGCACTCAGTATGCTTATGTACTCAGTCAGTTATGCACCAAGTATGTGCTTAGTTATGCAATCAGTTATGCACTCAGTATGCTTATGTACTCGGTTTGTAACGTGGTGTATCATGTATTTAATCAATCAGTGTTGTGCTTATGCAGTTAATCAATATTATGCTTCATGTGGTCAGAATAGTACTATATATACTTATTCAGCATCATGCTTATGTTTTAGTTTATGATTCAATACAGTTCCGTATCTCACTAAGTCATATAGACTTACCGTTCTCAGTTTATATTTTTGTAGGTATGCAAGATGAGACCATGTACATGCTAAATGGGGCGTAATGGGTTAAAATGGTGTAGCTCGCAGGTTAGGTAACGAGCTTCTCATTTCTATCATTTGTTATCAGTTTGGAATGCCCCTAAATCAAGAACCAGCTTCTTTACCAAGTTTAAAGAGTCATTGTTATGTATTTTTGCAAAGTTTAGTATTTTAACGGGACGTTTGAAATAAACCCGTATGATGTAGAAAATGCGCATCCGCTAGTTTTATCAATGTATACAGTTTACAGATTTATTAAAAAAAATCTAGGCGTTTCAATATCTATCTGATCGTTAAGAGTTTGAGCAGGATTTTGATTTTGTGACTTGCAAGTAGTAAGGTCTCACCAGTCACCACGGTGTTGGTATTTGTGTTTTGCTGTTTAGAATATAAGAGATGGATTGTAGTTTTAACATGATCTTCTATGTGTTCCATGGTAACTGGTTCGCCGAGGATCATATGAAGATTAACTGGACACCCAATTGCAAATTCTATTGCCTTATCTAAGCTTTCTTCTGAAATTGTTTCTGCCATCTTGCCTTCTGGTCATCTAAAAAATCAATGTATAATAGCATTGGTTGTCACTGACATTAGAAAAACCACTTATACTTTATCTAAAAAGTTAAGGCGTAGTTGTTGCTATTGTTCTCCTCATTGCCATAATGAACTCGATTTCTACTCAAGCAATGCCAAAATGGCTTTAGGAGATTAGATATAGCGTAGATGGATGAAATAACCTTTTTAATGGCAAATGCCACATATCTTATATAATTTAGGAATGTCGTTTATGAATATTTTGGGTCTTATATATCATGGTTTGTTGAACTACTGTTACATTCCTTTTGAATATTAGGTGCTTATGCTAAACTTTTATGAAGTTTGAGCTCTTTTGGCTATGTTGTTGATAAGGGTAACCTGCATATTAGTATTTTTTACTTGGATGATACATAATAAAATTAAAATAGAAGGCGTTGCAGCATATAATGTCATAAGTGTGCTTTATGGTCATGGGGTGGTGTAATGCAATGCTTACAAATTAGTTAAGATTGCTACTAATAGCTTATAGTTGTGTGGCTGGTTACGGATTGGAGTTGCTTTGAAAAAGTCTTGCAGCGATTTGAGACTTTTTTATATATTTTTTTTGTACTAAATGTTGTTAAGAATACAAAAAAGCTTGAAGTATATAGAGATCATATCGAGACTGCAATGTAAACTGTGGAAATTAGGGACAAATTGAGCTACAAGTGTGTATAGCAACAAGGACTAACGATAAAGGGAGTACGTTGTGCCTACAAAGGTTGTTGATGTTGTTACTACAGTGTTTTTTTTAAAGGTGTACACCATCTTTTTATTTGAAAGTTCTCTTATAATTTCCATATTATTATATCAATTTGCTTTATCTAGTAAAAGTAAAGTAAAGTAACTCCCAATACCGCCTTCCACGGGTTATGGGTCCCAATACCGTCTTCCACGGTGTATGGGGGAGGTTGAGATGTAGACAACCATACCCCTACCTAAGGTAGAAAGGTTGCTTCCGGTTCTACTTAAAGTAGAAAAGGACCTCCGGCCTTTTGTAGGGAGTGAGGATCGAACCCTTGACCTCTAAGTTAAGAGGCAAGGGGTTTTCCAACTGATCCAACCATGTACTAAAAGTTTGTATAAACAATAGTTAGAGACGTTTAGACATGAGCTCAATAAGTTTTTCAAAGGGGATGTTTAGGGCGTTTCTTTTCCTAATGGGTTTAAGCTATAATCCAATTTGAAACAAATTTCTATTTAACTTGGTATATGTTCAATACTACTTTGTATTGTACTAATGTATATATGGATTGTTTGTTAACAAAGTGAATTTGAATGTTATTGTTAACATAGTATTACAAGTTTACATTGTGCTATTGTATATATTAATTGTTCATAAACAAATAACTTGAGTTAGCAATGTAATTGATGATTATTGTAATAGGACTTTGGTTCTATTGTGAAGGATTAAATCCTTCTCAATTGAGAAGGAAATTAAGAAGGATTCATTTGAGCTATTGATTCATATTTTGATTTGATTCACTAGTATACATTAATTAATAGTGAACCGAATCTATAAATAACAAATTTGATTCATTAAACTTGTACATATGATTCGCAATTGTGCTTATATCGCAAAAATTGTGAAATTTTTAACATTGATTCAATTTAATCGTGAAATTTTAACATTGATGCATTATTATTATTTTTAATTTTATTTTCATTTCAAATTTTTGGATTAGAATCATATTAAAATGATTTCACACTTGAATCGAAATTAAAAATCTACTGTTTTTTAGCATCATTTTCAATTGAGAATGATTAATGGATCCATATTCATTGTAGTAGATTGACATAATTTACTTTAAAATTAGACTGATTTAACAAGTATAAAAAAGAATTAAATAACTAAAGAGATATGCTACAAGTGATTTAGTAGGTGCGGTGAGTAAGATGAGCTCCTCATTTGTGCCTCACGGGGTGTTACATTACTTTAACAAACCTCCTTTTACAACTGCCCCTCACTCACAACTAACTATAACTTACTCATTTAAGCCCCATCACTTACAACTTTATTTTTTATTCAAATTATCAAATAAACTAAATTCATTTCATTAAAAATAAAATTACAATACATCATAATAAAAAACATACGAAACGTAAAATAACGATATGGTAAAAAAACGATACGAAAAAAATAACACGATATGAAATTTAAAACACAAATAACAATACGATACTAAATCATATAACACCGTTAACCATAAATTAGCCATATGGGGTAGTTTCTCATCACCTCCCACACGTGAACATAGATGTTTAATGTTGTAATCGTAGTTTCTATTCGTATATTGTTTAATATAATTTCAATTCCATGTTTAATGTATTTTCATTTAGATGTTTAATGTATTTTCATTTCCTACTTTAAAAAACGTTACAAATTTTTATAAAACATTACAAGTTTTATAAAAACTTACAATTTAAACAAGTGTAAAAAAACTTTACAAATTAAACATTCACAATTTTTAAAAAAGAAAGAAAAAAACAAAGAAAAAAAATGACAAAAGTACGAGATGCACCCTCGTCGTGCAGACGACGAGCTTCATTTTGGCGAGGCATGAGGAAGAGAGGCGGTGTGGTGGCGAGAGGTGAGGAGGTGCCAGCGTGGCGATGAGGAGCTATGAGGAGATCACAATCAAATAATGATGCGCAAGGCAATGGACACATGAGGAAAGGCCGAATGAATCATTTCGGTCACTAAAAGTTATGAGTTAATTTATAAGTTGGTTTCAAGAATTTGAAAAAATAAATAAATAAATAAATAATAATAAAATAAAAGCCCTAACTCGATATATTATTCTTCTAGGGACAACAATCCGTTTGAAACTATTGTTTTTTTAGAAGAGGTTGTTTTCGTCACTTGAACCTGATCATCAAATACTAATTTAGGCCCCGTTTGATTGGAGGGGGTAGGGTTTGGATTTGGCATTGATGCCAAAAAGTGTTGTTTGGTTTGATTATGTGGGTCCCACAAATGGGGATGAATCCCAAATATTTATCGATGTGCTAAAGTCATCCACTATGCCTACTTTTGATATATTACTCATTTAAAGTAGATCCACCTTATACATCAACCACATATTTTTGATTTTATTTTCATTTTTAGAATAATTTTTTAAAAAATTTATAAATTATATTCATTTATTGCATATATATAATATATTATTTAATTATTTGTTTTTGTCTCTCCTCATTTAATTTAAACCTACATAAAACTAAAGGACTGTTTGGTTTGTAAGTGGGTTTAACATTAGGATTTAGATTTAGATTTGGATTTGAATTGTGTAAAAAGTTGTTTGTTTTGTATGTTAAAATATGAAAAGAGGTTGAGATTTATATTTATTTTAATAATAAAATAATAAATGAGGCATGACAGGTACATATTTTTGTGGTTGCTATTGAGTGAAACAAAAAATAAATGAGAGAGAGAAAGTTAAACGGTTTGTTTGTCAGTAAATCAAGGCTAGGGGTCGACATTTGAGTATCTCCTCAAAACTGGGGTTCACTATCACATTTAAACTCCATCCTCCTCCACCAAACAAATAATTTTATCTTTAATCCAAAATCCAAATCCAAATCCAAAACACACAAACCAAACGGGCCCTAAATCCTAATCCAAATCCATCTAATCCTAATCCTAATCCAAAACCCGTCTATAAACCAAACGGGCCCTTAATTTGCACGGATGCTTAACCTTGAAACATAATACTTCGTATTCATTTACATTTTTTAGTTTTTTATTCCCCATTCTTGAGATATGAACTACTAAAGTAATGTCCTTCCAATAAAACGTTTGCAAACTATGTTTTTAATATATGGTTGATTCAAAGTTCACCATATAAGTTTGTATCTTTACAAAAACTATGAATATAATAATTTTCCACAAACTCATACGTCCTTGATTTGATTTATGCCTTATTAACTTCAGAGTTCAAACTGTTGACAAAACAATAATTCGAAAATTTTAATATACATATCTTCTAATTTCAAACCAATCTTAGACAACCTATATATCGCACGGGTTTTAAACTAGTATACGTATTAAAAAATGGTCAACTGCATAAGAAGCTAACAACTTTCGTCCTACATATATCTCATATATCTTTCGTAACCAGCTTTTTAAACATTAAAAAAAAAAAATCTATTCAAGACTTTCATCAAAAACTTGATATGCAAATTCTTAAAATACTTTGTTTTCTTGTTGAACACATTTTTTTTTTCAAAAATTGAGACTATATTATAAAAACTAGAATTGAGACTGAATTTCATTTAAAAAGTATCAATACATGGTGATATAGCCACCTCATATTGAAGCAAGGTTGATTTCAAAACTAAAATCAATAATTAAAAGACCTTATTACTTATATATATATATATATATATATATATATATATATATATATATATATATATATATATATATATATATATATATATATATATATATATTAACTAATTATAAAACAAAAATGGTCAACTTGAGTCAATAGTGAAAAACTGAATTTTGTCTTAATACCAATTTTGCCCTTGTCCATCTTATCCATCTTAACTACATACTTGTATTAACTGCAGATACATGCATATTAACTAGACAACCATGCATATGAACATGCGTATTAAATGGAACATTAAATAGACAGCCACGCTCAAAACACAAAAAAAACATACACACAACACTCTCATCTCTCAAAATACACTACAAATAGAAAACAAAAACAACACACACACCAACCACAACACCCCAACTGCCACCGCACTTCACCACCACAACACCACCACCTCTCGAATCTGTTCATCCGCCGCACCTCACCACCACCACGAAACCTATCGCAGCCCCACAACACCACCACCTCTCGATCTATTGTTTTTTTTTTATAAAACTATATATTTTGTTTGTAGATCTATTGTTTTTTTATAGATCCATACATATTTTTTCTAGATCTATATATTTTGTTTGTAGATCTATTGTTTCTTTTATAGATCTAACGTTTTTTGTATTTTTTTGTAGATATATTGGTCGCCGGAAAAAGTTACCGCCACCGGAAAAAAAAAATTGAGGTATTTTTCGTATTTGGTGTATTTCGTTTTGGTATTTTTTTCGTTAATAGTTTCTTCCGAAAAATATTTATTTTTCGTTAATATTTCTCGCCGGAAAATATTTAATTTGCGTTAATATTTTTTTGTTAATATTTTTAGTTAATTTTTCCGTTAATATTTTTCATTAATATTTTTTCGTTATTTATAGATCTATGTGTTTTTAGATTACTAGGCCGGAAAATTTACTGACGCGCTGGAAAATTTGCTGCCTCGCCGGAAAATTTGCTGCCTCGCCGAAAAGTTTGCTGCCTCGCCGGAAAAAACTACTGCCGTGCCTGAATTTGTTGCTTTCGCTGGAGTTTGTAATAAAGTTTATTTTGTAAATTTGTTAGAAAGTTTATAGTGTAAATTTTGTTATAGAATTTATTGTGTAGATTTTGGATTTATTGATTTTTTTTGTCAATCTGAATTTTTTCGACTTTTTATCAATTTGACTTTTTATTTTATTTTCTGAAGTGAATCTAATATTTTTAGCTTTTATTTATAAGTTTGATATTTTTTTAATAAATCTGAGTTGTTTTCTTTCACAAATCTGGAAATTTTTATAAATCTGTTTTGTTACTAATAAATATGGATTTTTTTTCTTGAGTATTATTTTAGGAATCTGATTTTTTTTTAATATGATTTTTTTTGATTTTCTAAATATGAGTTTTCCCATAAATATGATATCTTGGTTTTTCAAAAAATATGACTTTTTCTTTCAGTCTTGTTGTCATTGTTGGAATCCGATGTTGTCATAAGTTTTTGTGAATTTGTTATTTAAAAGTTACATGTGATAACTTGAAGTAAATTGTAAATTGTGTTGATGTAAAGTTGGTTGGTAGATTGTATTTCTTTTTTTAAGTTAGTTGTGTATGTTGTTGAAGTTATTGGTAATGTACTAATGTGTCTTGTGGAGTAGATTGATAAATTGTATAACTTGAAGTAAATTGTAAATTTTAAAACTTTTGAAGTTTAAACATTTGAAATTTTTTGAATTTTAAAAACAAAAGTTTTATATTTAGTAGGTCTAAAAACTTTAAATTTTTTAAATTTGAAAATTTGAGAATGTTTTGAAACCTTCAAAAGACAACCAAATATAATATTTGGACCTTCCATTTCACTTTCACAAAGCTCGATGAGTTTAATTGACAAGGTTATATAAGAGGTTAATTTCAAGGATGAAAAGATATGATCACCTTTGACACTTTAAGACATACTTCAACAATTTTAAAATCTCAAAACATTTGCACACTAATCTATAAATTATAATTAAACTGATGGGGCAAAAAATTAGTACATCAAGTACTTTTAACTAGATTGTTCACACATTACATTTTAAATCGTTACACTAAAAAACACATAGCACTTCAAATAATTTTGATTTGAATGTAGTTTTTAGATTTTAGTTTAAAATAGGCGACTGATTTTTATTTTTATTGAAACATAATAATTATAGTATAGATTTAAATTCGAACCTTTCACATGTATGACAAGATGATGTTACAAAAATGATATTTATTTTATTCTAACGCAAATAATATTTTCACTCGAACTTTTGTTATTTTTTATCGCAACAACTAAATGCCCCTCACTCCCATACGGAAAACCTTGCCACTCAAAATGATGTTACAAAAATGATTTTGCTCGATTGTTCCAGCGAATGCTTTCGTTCACTGCAGAATTCGGTTGAATTGTCACCATGTAATGTTACGACAACGAAACACGCTTGAACCATCGCTACCGTAAGCGCTTGAACGGACATGAAAACTGTTTGGCGCCATAACCAGGGTTCTAAAACGCGCTAAGGCTCGAGGCGTGACCTGCACGTTACGCAATAGACCAAGGCATTGGCTATAGGCGTTGCGTGAGATGAGGCGTAGAAAGGCGCGAGGTGTGACACATTTTTTTTTTAATTTAACTCCGATAAAAAAAAGTTTTTTTTTTAAAGTATTGAAGAAGATGACATACAGGATAGTTTCTTGACTTAAATCATTATGTATAACACCTTTTATAAACTCGATATATATGATATATGATATAATATATAAATATTTTTATTTGTGCCATTTTAAGTCACGTCTTAAAAAACGCTATCGCTTCGCCATAGCTTCTAAGACGAACATTATTTATAACCTTGGCCATAATTGTGCACAAGTACCTTGCTATTACCTCTAAACTACACATACGCACACAAATATCAACTCATTCAAATATTGTCGGAACTATACACCAGTGCCACTAGGCGTGGTCGAAAA
>JARVZY010007334.1:0-2500 GCA_030686995.1 Artemisia argyi | reverse complement strand
TTTAGTGGTTACTTTAGATCAAATTTATCTCATTCTTGCATTTGAGCTTGGAAAGAACTCACGCATAATGCGAATGGTCATTTTCATTTTCGAGCTCATACTTTTGGTCACCTTTCTTGTTGATAGAAGCGTCGGAGGAATAACTTCCATCCTGGATGATCCTCTTAAAGCAATCAAAGACGAACTTGATGGGCTAACTTTCATCGACCAACGACTTGCTATTGTCTATCCGTTGATAAAGAGTTTCAAGAATACCATCACATCCGACCCACTCAACATCACTGGATCTTGGGTGGGGCCGGATATATGCAGTTACAAAGGGTTTTACTGTGACAATCCTCCTAACAACCTAACGGCCACAACTCTTGCCTCAATTGACTTCAACGGATTCCAACTCACAGCACCAAGTCTTGATGGCTTTCTTGACCAATTACCTGACCTTGCGCTCTTCCACGCCAATTCAAACTTCTTTTCAGGCACAATCTCTCCAAACATAGCTAAACTCCCTTACCTTTATGAATTTGATATTAGCAACAACTTATTTTCCGGACCATTTCCAAACTCGATACTTGCAATGAACAGCTTGTCATTTCTTGATATTCGGTTTAATCGCTTTTCAGGTTCAGTCCCACCTCAGCTCTTCACAAAAGACTTGGACATCTTGTTCATAAATAACAACAATTTCATCCAAAAACTAGCTGAAATTCTAGGAAACTCTCATCTTCTTTACCTCACCTTAGCCAACAACAAGTTCTTTGGCCCAATTCCTCATTCCATTGCTAAATACTTATCGGGTACATCGGAAGTCTTACTACTAAACAACATGTTAAGTGGCTGCCTTCCATATGAGCTCGGTTTGTTAAAAGATACAGTGGTTTTCGACGCTGGGAACAATCTCTTAACCGGCCCAATACCATATTCTATTGGGTGTTTAAAGATGGCAGAAGTGGTCAACTTTGCTGGGAACATGTTGTATGGCGTTGTGCCTGAGGTGGTGTGTGCTATGGGTAATCTGGCTAACTTGTCGTTATCCGATAACTATTTCATTCACGTTGGCCCGATTTGTAGAGGTTTGATTAAGAAAGGCATGCTTGATGTGTCGAAAAACTGTATTCCCGGACTGCCTGAACAAAGATCAGTGGTCGAGTGTGCAGCATTCTTTGCAAAACCACGATATTGTTCGTATATGCATACATATCACTACCTTCCTTGTTGGTTGCCGGGTTTTAGTGATTCTTTGACAGAACCGGCTCCGGCTCCCTTTTGATTAGTCTTCTTTTGTTCATGGCTTGTTAAGTTTGTTGCAAAGTGCAACCTATTAATTGTGATTATACTTCATGGTCTACTCTTTTTTACTATCTGTTCTTTTAAATTCTAAAACTTGTATTGTAAATTTCAATCACTTGTATCTATCTAGTCAATTTGGTTACGTATTAGTCCTATATACATTACGAGTATTAAGAGAGAAAATGCTGTCGTTTAAGGGTTGACATTCATACTTTATTTATATTCTTCCAATGTGTACTTGTATTTCAGTTAGACTTGTATTTATATGTTTAAGCTCAAGCCTAATGTTAGGTTTTAGAGGTGAGATACTTGCAAAACATGTATTCTTTAAAAAACAAATGCCAAAGTGTATTTTGGTACCTCAAACTTGGTTAAACGAGTTTTTTACTACCTTCAATTTTTAAGGATGCGGTATAGTACCCTGAACTTGCAAACTTAGTAAATTGAAGGGTTTGCAAGTTCAAGGGAGATTCGTAAGAATTGTCGGGTGGTTAACAGCCCACCACCTGTGAATTAATGGTCAAAATTTAATCATAAACCGATATTTGGTTTAATTTCAATTTGTATTGTTTTGCAACAACTCTTTCGAATTAAGTTGTACACAGCAGACTAAGAAGGCATATGGTCATATGGGTTGCTGTATTAGAGTATTATAATTGTCAGCTTTAATATAGCTTGAGGTATGATTATGATGTGTTTTAACTACTAAGTGGTTGTTAGTAAATATACACCTTAAATTTGCTCTCGTTGCACCTCTGAATCGAGAACCATTAGGAAGGCAGAATATGAATAGGTAAATTAATTTGATTAGGTGGAAAGAGATGATGAGATAGTTTTGAACGATATAAAAAGCAATAGCGTGTCATATTCTTTCACACTCGACGGTCGACGGACCACTATAAATTGAAGAGGGAGAAGGAGTGAAAAGAAGTATGTTTTTTTAACGGTAAATTGTGGGCAAAATGATATACAGTAGAAACTCGATAAATTAATACTCGATTATTTAATAAACTCTCTAAGATAATATTTTTTGCCGGTCCCGACTCGGAGATAGGGTGCTAAATTAATAATTCGCTAAAATTATAAGATATTACATTTTTGATAATTTCTTTAGACCCCATATAAAATATAAATTAATAATTCCTTATATATAGCATATTACATGAATGATTTATTAAGGTTTCTTGAAAATGACTCAATTGTCTTTTGTTTT
>JARVZY010007333.1:0-23610 GCA_030686995.1 Artemisia argyi | reverse complement strand
ATACGTGTGTATCACCAGTGATATTTGAAGTTGAATAATATATGTGTATTATCACTAGTGATATTTGTATTTGACTTAACCGTGCAAATCACATAAAGCACACAGAAAATGAAACAATCGTCATCTAAAACAATGAATACTTTAGTTTTTACTCTTATAGAATCATTATTAGTGTGTTTTACTAGTTAATTTTCGATAATTTGTGATGCTATGATGATTTATGTGATAATATGAGAGATTAAAAGTTAGGTCTGTAACAATTCGCAATTTCAGGTTAACTTTTATTCCCGAAAATTTCACTATTCACTTTTTACTATTCATCTTAGAAATTTTTATTTCATATTCTCGTAAGTTAAACTATTTTAACGATAATCCGAGAGTTTGACGCTCGTCGGATCATTTCTGCAAAAATCACAAAGCCGTGTCCGAGATTTACTTTTAGGTTTAAACGTCCTTCCAGCATCCCGATATATCCATAAAACATTATAAACAATAGAAATATGATTTTCTTTCATTTTAGGACAATTCCAAAAGTTTCGGAATTTTACGTTTTTCAGTTCAGCGTTTTACGCGAATTACGCGTTTTAGACCCGTGTTTCCAGTTTTTAGCAGGGTTTTAGCACCCGATAGAACCTACCACTCATTTTATATTTTATTATGGAGTATATTGACATGTTTAACCATATTTATAAGTTTCATATTTTTAGGATACCCGGTTTTACGTTTCGTGGCTTAATAACTTACGGTTAGCAATTTACGGAGTCAAAACTAGCTACATACTTAGGATATTATCATCCAAAGACCATGACTACTCATCTAGTCACCCTTATCCCCATACAAACCGACTTAGGAGGGGGGGGGGAGTCACCATGTGTGGTTAAATCTTGACTTTAGCCATTAGATCTTACTTAATTACAACTTTGTCACCAAGTTATAGCACTTTCCTAGCAAGCTTCCTAACCTCCTCATTCATAGTATAAATACAAGCTCATTTGCTTCCTTTCTTCATCACCAAAAACGCCACACCATTAATTCATAGCACCATGATCCTTTGATCTTCAATATACAAGTTACACTACAAAGTTCAAAGTCTTAGTATTCTCTACCTAGTTCTTAAGTTTGTTTGGTGATTCCATGGTTGAATTAGGAGCTACACAAGGTTACTAGGGCTGAAGTTAAATGGTTTTTACAATGGTTAGATCAAGGCTAGCAAGGGTTACAAGAGTTATGGTGAAGGGTTTGCAAGCATAGGTTTAGTGTCCTAGTTCATACTTGACTTCCTTTCTTAAGAGAAAGCCAAAAGTTGTAAGAAACCCTTATACACTTTCTTGCTCAATATCATTTCATGCTTATTATGTTTCTTTCATGCTATATATGGTCTTTGTATTGTGTTCATGATGTTTAAAAATGGATAAAACGAGTATTGGTATACATATGTTAACTTATGACAAGCAAACAAGCAAACTAGTGATTTTTATGGAAAACCACGACCACAATAGTATAACTTTGATATTTGACACTTACTTACTGTTAAATAGGACTTAACAAGGAAAACATAGCAATTTGAATCACCCAAAACGAGTACACGAGTCAAAAGTTATGACCATTTGAAGTTAGCGAAACCAAAACGGCAAAACTGCCTAAATAGCATTCTGATCAAATTATGATTTTGAAAGTCCCACTTCTGGTCTGATTCATCAAAAAGTTAAAACACGAAAGTTGTCCGGAACGACGTTTTCGTTCAGGGACAAAGAAGCTCGAGACCTGAAAATGCTTTCTGAGTGATAATTTTCTTCAAATTCTTAACAGCCCATTTTTAGACCAAAGTAACTATATAATTGTTATAATTAGATGAGACCAAGAGGTCTAATGACCTAAAGCCAAGAACACAACCATGGCTAAAGCCAAGGTTGAGTCTCAAGACCATGGTAACATGACCAAAGTCACGGCAAAGCCACGGCTAAAGACCATATAACTTTTAAAGATCAAAACTTATATATATGTTATCAAATACTACAATAGTAGGGAGCCTCATGTGAGGAGTTCATTGAGTAAGCCGTCGAGACGAGTTGTGGATTTACGAGTTAAAGTGTCCTGGCTCCTCGAACGTTTACTTCATGACTTCTGAATTATGTCGGTCCGAACGGTAGTAAGAGATTTACAACCTATACATGTTTCATAGACCACTTATATTCAACGACTTACACTATATACTAAGTACTACATCATGAACATTATGCAAGACATATATAGGCAATTCTTCGTATTCTTAGACGTTACTCCAAACCTAAGTCGCAACGTTCTATTATAGGCTACTCTTAGAGACTTTCGCGATTCGACTACCACTTTCATTTCTCATTACATAAGCTTAAGGTGAGTCATAGCCCCTACTCTTTTCGTACTTGTTTTAACTCTTGGGGGGGATACATGCTCAACTACTTGCTTACTTGTACAAATACTCAAAACATTTATACTTGATTGTGTTATACTTGATTGGCATTATACTTGATTGCGTTATACATACTTGTTACACTAGACTTGCTTAATTTAAATACAAGATTCGTATTTACATACATACATAATACTCTATTCTGTCGGAGAGGTATTGGTAGTACTCATGGGAAGATGCCCCCTACCCTTGTGTCTATACTTGACCTTGGATGTCGTAGTACTATTTGGGGAGAGGCCCCCGCCCTTGTGTCTATTCTTGACCTTGGGTGAATATAATCCGGTACATTGTATAAACTATCTTTTAGCAGTGGGTTGTGGACACACAGGTTACAAGTCTCTTATGGCGGGACTTGCAACTGAGTGGATTCTCAATGCCTTTGCTATGTGAACATTCTTTATAAGCTTTTCAACTATTTTAAGACAAACTCTATGAACTCACCAACCATTGTGTTGACACTTTAGCATGTTTATCTCAGGTTAGTAAGACGATAGCTAGTGCGTGGAACTTAGAGTCAAGCTGCATATTCTGAAGACTTACGCTTTTATCATTTACCATTCAAAACATTTTGTATACATTTATGTATCATACTTTGGAATCTCATGTTTGTAACTCTGAATTCATTAATCGAATGGTAACTTTTCAAAACGTCTCATTTAGAGTTCGTTTTCTATAACTTGTACTTTGTATTATGAAGTAGCACCCCTATGACACAGTCTTCCGCTGCGGTATTTTGGGGGTGTTACAAGGTTTAACATAACAAAAGATATGTTGTGGTGCTTTTGTTTGATTTGTGGTGGATTTGTATGTTTAATGATTGTGCATGTTTCAAAAGGTTTTACCGTGGTATTTGAAATTAATATTGACTGGTAATGTATTACATGTGATATAAAAGTTAAATTATTGTTGATTGGTAAAATATCTATTGTGAGAACAAATAGTTATTTGTTTGACATATGATACTGAAAACAAATGAACTATTCGTACACTAAAAAAAATTATGAAAATATTTTGATGCAGATTTGAATGAGTCCTGTGCAAAAAACAGCCTCATCAAACGAAAAGAATCAACAATAAGTGCAATTGTCGTTGAAGAAAGCACAACATCTCCACAACCAAATTGAAGAAGCTCAAACACTTGTGATATCACAAGTTCCTCCATCACCACAATTGATTCAACAAAAAGAAGAAAGCTGACACACATGTGATATCACTTGATATCACTAGTGATATCACTTGATATCACCTGTGATATCACAGGTGGTATCATCTGTGATATCACATGTGATATCAAAAGTTCCCCCGAAAGCATCTGAGAATAAAATGAAGGTGTTTGTTGATGAACCAATGAAGAGGACGATTGTTGAAGAACAAAACTAAATAAAACAAGTTGATGAAAACAGTTGCGTTGTTTTGTTTTAATCTATACGGTTATAAATAAATGTGTATAGTTGACAAGTTGGAAGTGAATAGTAGGTATTTAGTTTGATTGAATCATGTTATTTGTCACAAGAGATTCAAACTCACAGAAATGAGCCATAGTGAGCAATTGTTCAATCCATCTTGATTTGTGAATATTTGTTTGATAAAGTTTTGAGTGGTATTTAGTTTAATATGGTAATATGAAAAGTGAAAAGTGTCATACGTTTAGTATCACCAGTGATATTTGAAGTTGAACTGTATATGTGTATTATCACTAGTGATATTTGTATTATCACTTGTGAAATTTTGTATATTTTTGTATTATCACTAGTGATATTTGTATTATCACTTGTGAAATTTTGTATATTTTATAGATTTTTTTATTTACTTGTTAAGCTTTATTTTACTAGTGCTATTGTGTAAACCTAACAATTCAGAAAAATAAATAAATAAATAAATAAATAAAATAATATTATCACAAATGATATACAAGTCCAGAATAAAATTAGCAATGCTATTAAATAAACCTAACAATCCAGTAAAAAAAATAAATCAATCAACAAACTAATACTTCAATTGAAGCGACTGAGAAATCGCCTCCACTTTCAACTACGCCGCCGCCCCATTGACATTTGAAACTTTTCCCTTGTTTGGACAAGTATGTCTATTATGATCAATTAAACTACAAATATTACAACCCTTCTTTTGGTTCTTACTTTTCTTAATAGCTTTCTCGCGTCCACCCTTAATACGGTCATTCTTATGTCCTTTAGCTCTATCAGGTTGTCTACAAAAGAAGTCCAGTATCATAGACAACTTATCAATAATTTCAACAATAAGAAACAAATTATCAAACATATCACAGGTGATACTACACATATATCAAGCATATCAATGGTGATACTACACATATATCAAACATATCACTGGTGATACTACACATATATCAAACATATCACTGGTGATACTACACATATATCAAGCATATCACTAGTGATACTACACATATACCATCAGTAAAACCATTTATTGTGTTTGTCTATTGCAATGAAAGGCACAAAAACCATCTTGTATATAAAAAGTACATCATTAATACCTTGGTGTAAAATCTAATAATGATCTTCATTACATACTCAACATTAAACTCAGAAATAACACGAAAAATGCCAAGAACTCCATAAGATTTTTTGGTAGCCTTGCAAGCATTTAAATAGAGCACCACAGAAAAGACTTCAAAACACTGTAAGCTACACCTTAATTAATAAATAATAAGCAATATTACACTATAATTAATAACTTATCAGTAACTTATACTCACAGCTTATCCCCACAAACTTATATTTTCATCCCCATCAAAATGTCAAAAATATTATATAATAAAATTAAACATCTTAACATAAACAACTTATAAATAAACAGACTAACAATTATCATTGGTAATACTAAACGTATATCACTAGTGATACTTGATAAGTGTCTAAATACTCATCATTTTATACTAATCTGAGCTGCCAAAACATCCAAAAACACTCAAATATGAATCAAAATAATGAAAATATCTTAGAAGTGTGTTTTATATGTTTCAAATGCAAAATAATAAAAAACAGATGAAAAACGTACAAAGTTTGCATAATTGGCAGTTTCAGTCCCTCAAGTTTCACAAGTTGTCAAAACTTGTCCCTGGTTATTCTAAAAACATGAAAAAGTCACCAAAGGTCCTTTTTAATCACAAATTACATATTTAGTCCTTTGGTGCAAAGTTTCACAAAATTACAAGTTTAGTCCCTGTACTTTGCAAAATTGACATAAATGGTCCCTAGGATGTAAAAAACTTTGAGAAAAATAAATTTTCGTCCTTGTGCTATTAATCTTTTGCAGGAATGGTTCTTGGTGTGAAGTTTGGTAAAATTACATAATTGGTCCCTGAAGTTTCATAAAATACAGAAAAGGTCCCTGGAGATATTAAAATGGAAAATTATGCAATTAAGGTCCTTGGGTTATTCAACATTGGCAAATATGGTCCTTGGAATACTTTGGATAATATGCAAACCAGGTCCTTGAAATTTCAGTAATTTACACTTTTGGTCCCTATGGTTATAAATACAAACGGACCCTTGATTTATTATAACCCAAAAACAAACACCCCATTTTACAAAAGCCCACCCAAGGCCCAACCTACAACCCCAGCCCACACCCCTTAAATAAATAAAACACGGGTCAACGTGTCTGGTCAAACCCAGACACTGTTCACCGTCCCTCCCAAAACCACCCCACACTCACAGACCACCATACCACCCTCCACCTTAGTGGTTTCACCACCTCACCTTCACCACCTGTCTCCCCAGCTCACCCCAACACGTACAAACCAGCCCACCATCAATAAATGCATTCCCACTACAAAACTACTACCACCCATTGTTTTCAACTGCAACTAGCAATACTTGGCATCCCATCCCATCAAACCTATCCAAACATGTCCCCTCCACCTATACTACAAACCAGGATGCATTAATTGCTTCCAAAACCTCACACGCTACCCCTAAGACTTTTTGGCGCCAAAATTGTTTAAACGGCCAAGATACGTTTCAGTGATCCAAGGGCTGCAAACTAAAGTGGGAATGACTCAGAGATCAAGTGGGAACCCTAAAAAGTCTTTATAAAGCATAAAGAAGCAAGGGAGAAGAATTATTAGAGTAGCTTTAGTGTAATGTTAACGAAATTAGTGTAATTCAATCTTTAGTTGTAATTTCTAATTAAAACCTGTTGTATTCAGTTTTAATAGTGTAATTTGAATTCTTTTTACCCTTAATTTCAAGTAATCTTCTTTTAATTTGTATTTTACAATTTTAAGTGAAATTGACATCTTCATTTAAAAGTTGTTTAAATAACTTGTTTCCTGTTCCAATAGATTCACATAAGTTTAGTTATAAGTAATTTACAGTTTAGAAAGCATTTAAACCTTTTTAACTTTATAAATAGAAAAATACCAAAAATTCCAAATAAATAAATAAAAAATAAAAATAAGTATTCAAGAAAGTGGAAGCAAGAAGCAGGGTGTGATTTGGATTGTTCATGGTACTAGTGCCTTATGGGAGGCAATATGTTATGTTTTGATCCTTTGGTTCACTTGTTCTCAGCATAATCCATTAGTAAGCTTTTACTCAATTTTTGGCATTTCATTATTTTACTGTTGTTAGCTGCTAATTTTTGTTCTTTTGTGTTCATTCAGTAGCACTTAGCCATAATCTAGCATAAAATAAGTATCTTGTTATTTGATATTGGTAGTTACTTGAAAATTCATTTTCACAGTCAAATAGGTCTCTTTGTCATTACTTAGTTTTATGTTGTTATTGTTGTTAATTTCTGCTTATTAGGTCTTATTATATGATAATTTAAAGTTCTGAATTAGTTTTAAGGTCTATAATAATAAGTTGCTTTGAAATTTGTTGAATCTCTTTCTAAAAGGGGTGTTTGGATCAGCACTCTTTGCTGAGTTCTAGTTGTTGTTTTGTTGTTTACTTTGCACAACTATACTCTTTAGGTTATAACTGAGCTGAGCAAACAAAGAAACTTGCTTCCTTAGCACAAAAAAAAAGTCAAATCCTAAGTTTGGTACCCTCACAGTCAACTATGAGGGTTTTGGGATCTAAAATCCATTACTTTGGCTCATAACTTTCATCCTCAGCTTAATATAGCTTAATACTAGCTTATCTTAACTTATTTAGTAAGTAGGATTCATTAGAATTTCATAAAAGTCAAAAGTCCAAGTTTCATAAAAAAGTCAAATGGCATGAACTCAGATTTTTTCAAATCTTGTGGGATTTTTGTAGAATTGTGTATTAGGTTTTAGGTTCTGAAATTTCTTGGGATCATAGTCTCCCACCTCTACTTCAGTTTTCCATAGTTGACACATTTTTGGGAATTTTCTGCTAGGCCCCACATACCCCCAAAGTAGGTTGCAGGGAAGATACTTCCCCTGCATCAGTAGACTTCAACCCATCACCACCACTTTGGTGGTGATTTCTGACCACCTCAGTGGGCCTTACTACCACCACTTAGATCCTTTCAACCCCCCTCCTGGTAGGCTTGGGATTTTGACCATTTATTTGACCTTGGAACCCCTGGGACCCACTTGGAATTACTCCTTCTGTTTGTCCTATTTTTGAGTGATAATTGGTTATTGGAATTGCTTATTAAGTACTTATTTGCTTATGTTGTGGTCTCCTTGTGCTTATTCTGGCTTAAACTAGTTCACACAACTTATTGGAACCAGATTCAACCATAGTGGGTCCCACTTAAGCTCATTTGAGCTTATTTGCTTATTTGGTCAAACAAAGTCAACTGTGAAGCTAATAAGCTCTCACAGTGCTTATTATTAAGTTCTAAAATAGTTGTTTTTATAAAAGTTAGTTGTTTCTAGTTGTAAAATAGTATTCTAAAAGAAAAATTAAGAAAAACCAATTTAAAAATAAGTGATAGTTTCTACTTAATATAATTTAAATTTTAATTGTCATTTTTAGATTTTTATTAAGTAGCCTACCTTTTTATATTTTTATTAAATACCTTGTATGTTAAAATAATTTTAATAATTTTCTCAGATTTTATTTTTTAGTATTTATTAGAATTAATATTTGTTTTATTAATAATTAAGTGTTAAATAGCATAATTAGTTTTTACAAAGTAACACCTAGTTTTTATATTTTTCCTAGCTTATATATAACATAATATAATTTTAGGAATTTTTATAATTTTTACTGTTCATTTTCTATTTTTTATAATTAAATAGTTTAATTAGAAATTAATTAATATTTAATATAATAATTAGTAAAATAGTTTAAAAAATAATTTTTATAATTTTTTAGGATTCCTGTGATGGTTAATTAGATTTATAAAAATCTTCTTAATTATCTAAGTCTTTTTAATATTTTGAATAATTTAAATCATATAATTAGTTAATTAATAATTAAATAGTAATTAATTAATAATAAATAGATAAATAGTCTTAAAAATATAATTTTAGTTTCAAAATAAGTTTTATAATATTTTAGACTTTTACAAATTTTAATTTTATTTTTCTAGACTTATTTTACATTTTCTTATTTATTAGTGTAATATTTAAATAATTAAAAAATAGTTATTAAATAATAATAATTAATTAAATAATTAAGTAATTATAAAATAAATATTTTATGTTTATTTAATTTGCATTTAAGCCCTTATGGCATACAAATTACTACTTTAGTTAAAATCGTTTTTGTTTTGTACGTTTACGCAGAATTAAATTAAACGTACGCGTTTTTAGGTTTTAAAACGTTTTTAGATAAATTAGGTTTCACGTAATCATTCAAATAGTTTATCTAAGTTATTTCGTTTTATAAAACCCTAGTGTAATCACTCACACTCACATTTATACCTTCCCTGTTCATAATCACCAATCACAGATTCGTTTTTAATACCATCCACACCTCGTTGGGACATAACGACCCGGGAAAACACTGTATTCCACGGAAGCATTGGCCTAAGCTGTTTGACTATTATAGTTGACCATTCACAAGTGGTTGATCAATAATTATCTGACCGTTTCAGGCCAATCAATACTAAACCAGCTTATAATCATCAACTTCAAATATCACTGGTGATACTAAACGTATGATACAGAGCAGATTCAAAACCAAAATTAGACGCAAAAACAGCATTCAAATGCAGTTAAAAACATAAATTCAACTAATAACTTAATTAATAAGCAAAATTACAAAAGCAGATAACAAAATTATCAAATATTTTTTATTCACACATTTTATCAAACACTTGGTGTGCAACTTGATCACAAGGAATGTTAAACAACTTGATCCACATAATTAACAAACGATTCAACAACACTATCAACAGCAACAATATCCATCAAATTAGCTTCTGAAAAAAATGGTTCATTCAAATCAAAAGAAGATGTAAAAAAGGATGATAATGATCGGGAGGTGATTATGAGATGATGATCGGAATGGTGACTGGAATAGTGATGGTGATGATGATCGGAACGATGGTGTAGCAGTGGTGTTGCGGTGGTAACTGATTATGGAGGGAAAAGGTAACAGATTATGGAGGGAAGTGTATTAGGAGAAAACACACAGTTTGTGTGTGAAAAAAAAGACCGAATGGGAAAAAAAAAATAGAACTTTATATAGGTGGGGTAAATTAGGTTTAAGTGATTAAATCTTAGATTAATCTAGCCCATTAGATCAAAAAAGATAGAAGGTGGGGATTTGTCCATTGGTATGCACCAAAAAAAGGGTATGCATTTGAATTTTCCTCATCAACTTAACTGATTTCTTTTATCTTATCTTACTCTTATATAAAGCATGTATAATTTTGTCCTAAGTATCATTTACTAAGCAAAATTTACAACACTTTAAAGCATGTATTAACTACTACTTCCGTCCCATAATAATTTACTTTTTGAGTTTTTTTATTTAACTTTGACAATAAATATTTTTATATGTGTAATATAATAGTTGATGAAAAATATATGAATAGATTGGGTTTTAAATGTATTTTTCATTGGTATAATTTTCATCAAGTATATAACACAAATAAAAATATTAATAGTTAAAGTTGAACAAAAAAGACTAAAAAAGTCAAAGTAGACAATTATTATTGGACGGAGGAATATCATTTTAAGTAGGTTATTATAAAAATCGTACAAGCACTTAAAACATATTTTCTTATAATATTAAATTTGTGTTAATGAGTTTTGAGAGTTATAAAGTTAATATTAATAATCTGTAAATATTTATTAAAATTAATTTACTAAATGTAATAGATATCATAAACTTATAAAAAAAACATGAATATTATTATTGAATTGAGATAAAAGTTTAAGAGTATGAATTCTATGAAAATTTGGATAATCTTATCAATTTCGAAATTTTTTTAAGCTCTTTTAAAACGGAACAAGAACTACAATACTTGTCGAGTGTTTTTGTCAATAGCCACCAACAACAAAATTTTCTCCTTACTTTTACCGCTAAATAGCGCGGGTGTTCGGCTAGTATAATTTAAACTATTCACATTTTTAAATGAAAACTCTGACTCATTTAAGTAATATTGTTTACACCTTTAAATAACAAATGATTAATTGTGGTTTTTAGTACGATAGTCTGATTTTGCTAAAATTTCATACTAGATTTTTTTTTTAATATGTAAATTTAATTATTTAGGTAAAACTGTTTACACTCTTATTTTAATGGTCATTTGGCTTACATTTTAGGATGGAATTGTTTACACCTTTGTATTTATAAATTTTAGTTCAGCATGTAGTTATTTGAGGTAAAATAATAATAACTAAAATTTAAATCATTTAGGTAAAACTCTTTACACTTTTAAATAAAAAAATAATTAATTCAATAGTTGTTTGACGTAACAGAAGTTTCACATATAATATTGATAATACTCTGACTTTGCTAAATTTCAGCAATATCTGCTAAAATGTAAAATTTAATTCTTTAGGTAGTGATATGTACACCTTTATTTTTATTTTCAATTAAATATATGGTTATTTGAAGTAACAAAAATTTCTATATAATCTAGCATGCACTGACTTCGCTATATTTGCATAAGATATACTATAAATACATGCGGCATATGTCTCTTTTGATATAAAAAAATATTTACCAACTCTATAAGATTTTGTTAGAAATATATATGACATCAATTAAACTATGGTTTAGAAAAAATGTCCAATTTATCTTTACGGTCACTAATCGAACCATATAGCTTGGTTTGAGTCTTCTAAAACCAACCTATTACTTGTATAACTATACGAATGGTTAAGATACGTTGGTTTGACTAATTTCTTTTATTTAGTTAGAACTGCTCACATTCTTAAACTGTAAGTTTCATTTCGGTTAGAGAAAACCATTTAAAATTTTTAATGAAAATTAATAATACAACGATTATTTGATGCTATATATATATATATATATATATATATATATATATATATATATATATATATATATATATATATATATATATATATATATATATATATATATGTATATATATATATATATATATATATATATATATATATATATATATATATATATATATATATATATATATATATATATATATATATATATATATGTGTGTGTGTGTGTGTGTGTGTGTGTGTGTGTGTGAGAGAGAGAGAGAACAAAACAAAGAAAAGAAAAAGAAAAAAAAATCAATTGCAATATATATATATATATATATATATATATATATATATATATATATATATATATATATATATATATATATATATATATATATATATGTGTGTGTGTGTGTGTGTGTGTGTGTGTGTGTGTGTGTGTGTGTGTGTGTGTGTGCGTGTGTGTGTGTGTGAGAGAGAGAGAGAGAGAGAGAGAGAGAGAGAGAGAGAGAGAGAGAGAGAGAGAGAGAGAGAGAGAGAGAAAACAAAACAAAGAAAAGAAAAAGAAAAAAAATCAATTGCAATATGTCATAGCCTGACTTTGCCAAATTTTCATAGCATATAACATAAGTGTAAAATTTTTATTTTCTTAACTGAAACTATTTACACCTCCAAATTAAAAGAATAAATAATAATTTATGGGCCGGAGGTAGTAATAATTTAAGGGTCCTTAATTAAACTCTATGTATAATATAATATATAGTATGCATTTGCTAAATTTACATAGTATATACTATAAATTTAAAATTCAAGTAGTTTAGGTAGAACTGTTTACATTTTGGATTAATTTTTTTTTTTTAATTTAGCAATTATCTGAAGTAATAAAATATTAATATATAATATGATATAGTCTCACTTTGCTAAATTTGCGTAACATATACTATAAATACATGCGACTTAAATGCTCATATTTCTCAAAAAGTATCCACTCTTTTTATCAACGCTAAAAGTGTTTGAAAGAAAAGGTGATATGACATATTTCTCAATTAAAATTGTAAAGATACAAAATTTTAATATTTAAATGGTGAGTAAATTAAAGATACTAAATTTTATTATTGAAAACGGCATATTAACTTTTGGTAAGAAGCTGCTAAATTATTTTGATTTATTCGTGTCTCGGTTTTATGGCTAATTTGAATAGGTATAAGAAAAAACTCTTCTTTGCATACAATGTTAGCAGATTCGAAACTAAAAAAACCAAAAATACTAATGTAATACTAAAATCACAAATGTCTATAGTAAAAAAAATTATAGTCTAGTGAGTTCACATGCACCCGCTTAGCTAGTCATATTCTTAAGAGCCTTATTTTTATACCATAACACTTTTCAACTATTTTTGTGCATTCTCATTTTTTAATTCAAAGTAAATGTTGGAGTTGAATGTTAGATGTTACTCCATCCGTCCCAAAATATAAGTACAAATTGCTATTTTTTGTTATCTCAAAAATAATGTTCACTTTCACTTTCAGTTTCAATCAATCAAAATACTTTTAAGTGGTTGAGAATGAATTTTTATTGATTAATATTTTTAGGGGTCTATAAACTTTGTGAAATATGAAAGTTGACATATAATTTCGGACAGAGTGAATATATAAGAAGAAATTGTTTTAGTTTCATTGAGAAAAATTAATAGTAACATAGAATCAATGAAAGTGAGCTCACTCTTTGAAATTAATATTATTTGAGTAGAAATCATTCCTCATCCTTTTTAAACTTAAGTTTTATTCCTGTTAGAGAAAACCATTTACATTTTTAAATAAATATTAATACAACAATTATTTGACGCAAATAATAATAATAATAATAATAATAATAATAATAATAATAATAATAATAATAATATTTTTCTAATAAAATAATTTTTTAATTTCTTGTAAATCCTATAATTTTCTAATATAATAATAATAATAATAATAATAATAATAATAATAATAATAATAATAATAATAATAATAATAATAATAATAATAATAATAATATTAAATCAATTGTAATATGTTATAGCCAGACTTTGCCAAATTTCCATAACATATGCATATGCATAAACGTAATATTTTTTTTCTTAACTAAATCATTTACATCTCCAAATTAAAAGAATAAATAGTAATAATTTAGCGGTCCTATGACGTACCCTAAACTCAATGTATGTCTTTGCTAAATTTACATAATACTATAAATATAAAATTAAAGTCGTTTAGGTAGAACCGTTTATGTTCAGAATTAAAAAACTTTAATTCAACAGTTATCTGATGTAATAAAAGTTTAATATATAATATGATATAGTCTCACTTTGCTAAATTTGCATAACATATACTATAAATACATGCGACTTAAATGCTAATCTGGCGTAAACAATACTCATTTTACCACCGCTAAAAGAGTATGAAAGAATTTGTTGATTGATTAATTAATACAATTCACCATTTCATTAAAAAAAAAAAAAAAAAAAAAAATGAAAGAAAATGTGATAAGACATTTTTTCTCAATTGAATTTTAAAGATACTATATTCTAATATTTAAATAGTGAGCAAATTAAAGATACTAAATTTTATGTATTGAAAACGGCGTCTTAAATTTTGGTAAGAAGCCGCAAGAGAAATTACTTTGATATACTGGTGTCTCGGTTATATGTCGAATTTGAATAGGTTAGAGTAAAAACTCTTCTTGATATACAATGTTAGCAGATACGAAACTAAAAACCAAAAATACTAATGTAATACTAAAATTACACAATGCTTATAGCAAAAAATAAAAAAATAAAAAATTATAGTCTAGTGAGTTCATATGCACCTTAGCCATTCACACTCTACATGCCCATTCTCGTACTGGACACACTTTTTAACTATTATTTGTCCATTCCCATTCTTTAATTCAAAAACCAAACACACTCCAAAAGTAAATGCTACAGTTGAATGTTAGATGTTATATAAGAGAAGATTGTTTTAATTTCAATGAGAAAATTTAATAGCCTGAAATAACATAGAATTAATGAAAGTGAGATCAATCAAAATATAAGTACAATTAGCTACTTTTTTTTATCTCAAAATTAATGTTCACTTTCAGTTTCAATCAATCAAAATACTTTTAAGTGGTTGAGAATGAATTTTTATTGATTAATATTGTTAGGGGTCTATTTTTCTTAAACTTTGTGAAATATGAAAGTTGACATATAATTTTGGACGGAGTGAATACATAAGAAGAAATTGTTTTAGTTTCATTGAGAAAAATTAATAGTGTGAAGTAACATAGAATCAATGAAAGTGAGCTCACTCTTTGATATTATTATTTGAGTTGAAATCATTCCTCATCCTTTTTAAACTTAAGTTTTATTCCTGTTACAGAAAACCATTTACATTTTTAAATAAATATTAATACAACAATTATTTGACGCAAATAATAATAATAATAATAATAATAATAATAATAATAATAATAATAATAATAATAATAATAAATCAATTGTAATATGTTATAGCCAGACTTGGCCAAATTTCCATAACATATGCATATGCATAAACGTAATTTTTTTTTTCTTAACTAAATCATTTACATCTCCAAATTAAAAGAATAAATAGTAATAATTTAGCGGTCCTATGACGTACCCTAAACTCAATGTATATCTTTACTAAATTTACATAATACTATAAATATAAAATTAAAGTCGTTTAGGTAGAACCGTTTATGTTCAAAATTAAAAAAATTTAATTCAACAGTTATCTGATGTAATGGAAATTATTTGACGCAAATAATAATAATAATAATAATAATAATAATAATAATAATAATAATAATAATAATAATAATAATAATAATAATAATAATAATAACATTTTTCTAATAAAATAATTTTCTAATTTCTTGTAAATCCTATAATAATAATAATAATAATAATAATAATAATAATAATAATAATAATAATAATAAATCAATTGTAATATGTTATAGCCAGACTTTGCCAAATTTCCATAACATATGCATATGCATAAACGTAATTTTTTTTTCTTAACTAAATCATTTACATATCCAAATTAAAAGAATAAATAGTAATAATTTAGAGGTCCTATGACGTACCCTAAACTCAATGTATGCCTTTACTAAATTTACATAATACTATAAATATAAAATTAAAGTCGTTTAGGTAGAACCGTTTATGTTCAGAATTAAAAAACTTTAATTCAACAGTTATCTGATGTAATAAAAGTTTAATATATAATATTATATAGTCTCACTTTGCTAAATTTGCATAACATATACTATAAATACATGCGACTTAAATGCTAATCTTGCGTAAACAATACTCGTTTTACCACCGCTAAAAGAGTATGAAAGAATTGTTGATTAATTAATGAATACAATTCACCATTTCATAAAAAAAAAAAAAAAAAAAAAAAAAAAAAAAAAAAAAAAAAAAAGCATGAAAGAAAATGTGATATGACATTTTTTCTCAATTGAATTTTAAAGATACTATGTTTTAATATTTAAATAGTGAGCAAATTAAAGATAATAAATTTTATGTATTGAAAACGGCGTCTTAAATTTTGGTAAGAAGCCGCAAGAGAAATTACTTTGATATACTGGTGTCTCGGTTATATGTCGAATTTGAATAGGTTAGAGTAAAAACTCTTCTTGATATACAATGTTAGCATATACGAAACTAAAAACCAAAAATACTAATGTAATACTAAAACTAGTTATAATGCCCGTGCACGCGCGAGTTTTTTTTTTTAAGTTTTTTGAATAACATATTTTTATTTATTAAAAAATAAATAATTTAATCTTTCTTTTATTTGATTTATGATTATAGTTTTTAAAATAAATAATTATATTTTTAAAAATTATAGTTTTTTGTTATTAAAGATAATCATTTAAAAATTTTGCATCTTATCTATATTTTTTGTATTTATCTTCTACTTGTGTAGTATATATCAACAAAACGAATTTAGAAACTTATAAACTAAAAAATAATAATTAATTAAAATATTTCCTAATAAATAAATAATCTTTTTTTGAAATACGAAAGTCCCCACTAAGCGTTTTGTTGTATTATATAAAAGATTACACAATGCTTATAGTAAAAAATAAAAAAATAAAAAATTATAGTCTAGTGAGTTCATATGCACCTTAGCCATTCACACTCTACAGGCCCATTCTCGTACTGGACACACTTTTCAACTATTGTTTGTCCATTCCCATTCTTTAATTCAAAAACCAAACACGCTCAGTAAATGCTGCAGTTGAATGTTAGGTGTTATATAAGAAAAGATTGTTTTTAATTTCAATGAGAAAATTTAATAGCCTGAAATAACATATATAGAATTTATGAAAGTGAGATCACTCTTTGATATTAATATCTGAGTAGAAATCATCCTCATCCTTCTCAAGTCTCAAAGCACTATATAAGCAACCTTACCATCCCTCCCTTCTCATTCATCAAAACTTAATAACTTGTTCATGGCTAATCTTCGCACCATGTGGTTTCATATTATGTGCATACTGACACTCATTTGCTTTGCTTCATGTATGTATTACTTACATTCTTCATTTCATAACTTCTATTATGCATTACTTACATCAACTTTACCTCACTTTTTCTTCTCTGTGTATAGCGATTGGCATCACCAATGTCAGGGCAGGGAAGTTAACGCGTTTTAAAGCGGTGGTAGACTACCAGGATCCACGGAAAGGAGGTGAGCACGGCCCAAAGAAGTTCAGGCCCCTTTTCGTTGGGACAGACTACCAAGATCCAGGATCCATTCTCAAACATGATCCACGGAAGGGAGGTGGACATGGCCGATGAACCACTAATCGTGTATTAAGAATATAATAGATGGTGTCATAGATAGAGCTCTGGTTGTAAATATGAATCAGAATATACTTGACATCGTCCTTTAATGATACATAAGAATAAATAATACAGCTTTTTATCATCGGATATATTTAAAAACAAGATTTCATTCCTTTTATGCTAATGCAACCACATAGATAAGCCATGGAAGTAATGCCGTTATACATTTACAGTAATAAAATATTAATAGACTATATACAGAGATTGCAAGGTTCGTTCTCAAAATGAAGCATTAGATGACATCCATATTCCAATTGTCACAATACCGATGGTTGCAAAGGCTTGGATGAGTTCAAAGACAAAGTTTTGCTGTTGTATAGGTAAATTTCGCCAGTCTGTCCGCCTATGAATAACACAGTAAATTTTGTAAAATTTAAGTATTAATATCTATCGTTCCAGAGAAAAGATCACAGTAGAATAGGACTTGAATAATACTAGTTCACAAATAAAAATGCATACCCCAAATCAGCAATGACAATGGTTACATTATCTTGAGAATACTGGTCCTGCAATAAAGAAAGCGGAGGTTAATGAAAGTGAATATATAAGTAAAATAACCTTATAACAAAGTTAATATGGGGGAAATGCGTTATGTAGGTCATTACCAAAGCCATTTGAGCTAGAGCTTCAGATGCAACCTGTACCAAGAAAACAATAATAATTATAATAAATAAATATATTCTTGAAAATCAGTCAATCATTACAAGGATACCAGTTACCTGAACATCTCCATGTTCTCTAAGTTGGTTTCTGACAAAGTTGACGGCTTCCGAGCTGAGAGTTGTAGATTTTGTGGCCATGTTAGTCTCAGAGTTGGAACAGAAATGATAATAATAAGAAACTGTAACACAATTAGGACTGAACCTTTTAATGTAGTCCCATAAGCCATCAGTTGCTAACAATACAAACTCAGCATCAGGACTGAGAGTAACGTGATAAATATCAGGAGTAGCGATAACCAAGTCTCCAACAAACTTTATGCTGTAGCAGATAATCTCAAGTTATTACATAAGTATTTGACATAAATCCGTACATGGTAATCAAACATCTTATGCATTGTATTACATATAATTTATTTTATTTTATTTTATTTTAGAACGGCAAATTTTTACAACCTACATCAACTATCTCACATGTCTCCAACCAGACTTAAGCTCACAACCTCTAGGTTGATGAGCCACTCACATACCGCTGGGCTAAGAGGCCTTTGGTTTGGCAAAATCATGTTTAAACGATGAAAATGTCCTTAACATTAAAGACGTCACATTTTGAATCTACTTTATAGGTCACCGGCGTATGTAAGCCATTTCATCTGTACCAATTTCGATCAAAATCAGGTTTAAGCGATGGAAATGTCCTTTAACATTAAAGACTAAGATATTTGACGAGGTATGTCAACTATGTTGTACGTTAACCTTATTGTATTTTCTAACAATTCAAAAGCATTTTCATCATCTATTCATCTGAAATTGTGTTGGCTGATCAGACGAAATAGGTAATAGATGCAACCATATACATACTTGGGTGGTATAAAGTAGTTTTAACACAGTATTTGATTGGCCTTAATAAAAATGGTCGAATACTTGATTGGCCTTCACATGCATCATCCCTTATTAGAACTTCCTTAATGCTTTCAGTATCATCAGGACTACTCTTATAAGAAATTGCAATGTTACTAGAATTCCGATCTAAATCCAATGAAGTTGGTGAAAACACGAGAGAGCCTACCGAGAGACAAATTTTTCAGACCATCTTCCTTCTGCAAGTCCCTTTTCCAGCATCCTTTCAATAGGTAAAGAGGATGTCAATATAGGTTGAACACACTATATGTACATATTAACTACTGATGTACACAAGCATACAAAGTTAAAGAAAAGATACGAGAGATTACTCTTTCTTCTTTGTCTTAAACCTCGTGTCACCAAAGGCACGAGATACAGATATATCTCCACAGATTCTTCCATCCGAAATCTACAAAGACCATATGCATAAAGCATTAGCTGCACATCAGTTTTGTACACCATTAAACAACAGGAATTCATCCTAATTTTCTATCTGCCTCAGGAACAGGAGACAAATTAAAAAATTTTGTTATAACGATAGGTTACGGATAATTCAGTTACAGGCACACTGCACGTCATTTAGTTCATGAATACCATCTTGAATCTAGGCTAGAAGTGACAAGTGGAACTTCATGCTATCTTAAAGATACTCCCATCAATATTACTATTTGCGTTTTGACTTGTTTGAGGATTTTCAATTGAAAAACTCTGCCATGTTCATACAAGATAGGTTATTTTGACTTTGCCACTTCTAAGAGGAAAAAGAAGAAGAGAATAACACACCCATCCACCTGCTTCTCTGATTCGCTTGATTTCTTGAAGAGAAGCCTTGCTTCTTCCATAAGGTCTGTGAGAATCGGTCAGTTCTTCTGCTTTTCCAGATAGTGAAAGAACCTGCCATCGTTTGCCAGAAACTTTAAATAATAGAAATCACATTTTTGGCATACAGAGAAGATACATCTTGAGCAAAACAATCATGCGTATTTTTAAAACAGGTGTTAATTAGGGCTGTACCGCGCTTGAGTCACCAATATGGGAGATGAATAGCATATCATTTCCAATGAAGATAGTAGTAGCTGTTGCACCAGATTCATCGTCGTCCCCGTTCATCTCAAGCCTTTACAAAATGAAACAGCGTCTAAACCTTCAACGCAATTAAATACAGAAAATGAAATCATACTGGAAAAAGTATACTCCTTTTGACAATATACAGATTGTCAGTGCAAGTATATGTTAGAGCTTACCAATTCATAAGTTTGGCATCAGCGTTCTCGAAAGCCTCTTGCAAAGCCATTTCAATTCCTTTATAGTCCTTTTTATTTAACAGTTGGCCCCCTTGTAGAGACTTGACACACTCCTTGTATAGCTCCTCCCTAATGTTGTCATACAGATGACATAAGATTTATATCATTTCATTCATATGCAGAAGAGGGTTCTATAGATAATATACTTGTTACTTAGAGGGATTGCTTATATAATTGCTTTTTATAAGCAAATAAGCAGTTTGAAGTGTTTAAACAGAAAAGTGCTTATTTGCGTGTTTTACACTGAAATAAGTACTTTTACTAACATACCTTAAAGATAGTATATACTACTAATCAGGAGCTAGGCAAAACTATAATTATGTAAAGAAAGGAAGGAGACAGAAATTAACCTGAGGAACTTGACAGAAGAGAAGCCCGCATGACCGTCGAAAACAGCAGCAAAAAAGAAACCATCAAGATCATTGTTAGAAACAATAACAGCATCGTCTTCCATTTCTTCACGGGCACCTTGTAATTTAGCAGAACCCCATCTGATCCCAGAACCAACTCCATCCGATAGCGAAGAAGGAGCGTCTATCGCGATCGCAGAGCAACACCTTCGAGTACTTTGTCTACTCCATTTTCTACTAGTAATAAAACTATTGTTAGTCTTCTTTAAGTCGATTTTAGCAACGTGATTGTTGTTGTTGTTAAGTATGAATCTTTGCAAGCGTGGACTCCATAAAGCCATGATGATATATGGATATTATGGATGAAACAGCAACAGCAAACAGAAGCAGCAAAAGAGGAAGAACTTATATCATCGGTCTAAAAAGATATTTTAATAAGTGAAATGAAACTAGGATAAGAAGAGCGCCAACACTGACCACCAACTGTTTTAACGGATTAGATTACGTTATATTACCTTTCCATTTTTAACTCACCAGTAACATTTTTTTTAGTAAAAAATAATACTCCGTAGCGGCATGGTAGCGTGAAGCGTGACATAGCGGCTTAGTCAAGCCTCAAGCTTTAGCGTGAAGCGTTGCGTCATAGCGTTTTCAAGGCGTGATTCAAAGCGACAAAAAAATATTTATAGAGTTTGGCAATATTAGTTAGCTAATGGGCTTAAAACTCATTTCTGGATTTACTAAGCCAGAATAAATACTTGTAAATAAGCTCAAGTCTAATAAATCTCTTTAAAAAATTAAAAATAAAATAAAATCTTAAAAGCTTCAAAAACAGGCGTCATGCCTTGCACTATAGCGCGCTTTATCATGCCTTATCACACTTTATTGCACGCTACGCCTAGAGAAGACGCCTTGGCCTGCTTCATAACGTGGAGGCCACGCCTCAGGCTATGGCGCCGCTATAGCGCACTATTTAGAACCTGATGGCAACATAACATTTGTGCCCCACCCAACGCCACATCAATATCCTCGCTTTCAACACTTAGACGACAATCACAACATGCAATTTGAGCCCCACCATACCCACTTAAAACACATCACCCACACACAAAACTTATTTAAAAAGAAAAATAAGAAAACAAAAAATTCTTTTTTTCTTTTGTTTTTTTCATGCCGGGGATTCATCGGGCTCAAGAGGTGTCACGGCGGGGGGTTCAGTGGCGATGGATGGTGTGCCACGTCAGATTCAGCGGGGAAGCCGGCTGCCTCACCGTATGCTCTAACAGATACAATGTTATCTATGGTTACTTGATTAACAAAAAGTTCAATCACAACAAACTACTGGTGAGTTTGTTGTTCTTGTGATAATTCAAAAAGTTTCAGCTAATTACAGCTAGTGAAATATAAAAATAAAGGACAATGATATTTTACTGTTTTATGAAACACTTGGAACTATTGCATATGAACATCTGTGGATTTCATAGTGGTGGATTATTTAATCTGATCAGCCTCACAATTAATCTGATGATTTTCATAATGCTGGATTTTCAATTCAATATTAAAGAAACTTCATAGACTAAAGAGCTTGTAGAAATGATATTGTTTTTGCGAGCTTATAAGTGACATGACACTGTTACATTTTGCATCATTGGCCATAACATTACAGGACCAAAGATTAAATTTAATGAAAAACTATAGCTTGGAATAAAGCCTTAATGGAGTAATACTGTATCCATCTCTAATAGTACACACTTATGCAGCCGACTAGCCGGGATCCTGAAACAATACAACTGCAATGAAGTCCTAAACTAGCTCTACTCATCATCGTCATGGGTATCCATTTTTGTAATATGCTTGAAGGGATCAGTTCGCATATAAGCCTCTGGTCGATAAAACCCCAAATCATTCATTCTATTGCTTATTGCGTGAAGTATTGCTTTCTTCTTCCCCCCATATGCATCTTTGTCTTGTTCCACCAACTCGTTAGCCTCAGCAGCCAACTTGTTCACAAAAACAAATATATTATCCTCCCACAACTTCAGTCGCTCAATGTCGTAACCCACCAGTTTTCCAGTCTCCCATATATCCCTCACCTGCTCTTCCACGAATGGGGTTCTTTCCTGTGCGTATCTAATCATCTCATCTTTTTTTGTCTGCGTGCACAGAAACTCACATAATGACCACAAGATACAAACTATAATAATGCACAAGTTAATACGCCAAGATATAACTTATAACACTATCAACCAAGCCAAAAGTTTAGTAGCATGTTACACCAATAACAAGTCAATCCACAGGGTTTATTTTATATCCGGGGAGTGGACAGTTTTACATGATGTGCTAAAAGATTATTGTTGCGACAGAAGTAGCAACCTGACTTATCATATCAGATGAGCCACTTGTATAGCTTCTGCTAACTTTGTCATTGGTAGCTCTGTTCAAATACTTAGCAGATTAGCTGTTAATAGGATCCTGTTAGAGATAGCAAGATGTTCCTAATGATATAGAAGCTTGACTTTTACTCAAAATCTGCAACTAGTATTGTTTGCTAATTATGATACCAATGACTATTAGACCTCAAACTATCTACAAAAGGAAATGTAGGTTTACCCTTTTTAGACCAATTGGTCGGTAATAATAGTATAAGTAGTAACGTGAGTCCAAATCTCGGGTTTAGTGACTGTCGCAGAAGGAGAAACTATT
>JARVZY010007332.1:12500-23611 GCA_030686995.1 Artemisia argyi | reverse complement strand
GAAGAAAATTCTCGAGTTAGGTGCTCGGGGAGTGGAGTAGGGCAAGGAAGGTGTCCTTTTAGCCGAACCACTATAAATCTCTTGTCTCGCGGTTCGATCTTTCCATCTCTCATTTATTTCTTTACTTATCATTGCTATATCTTACTTATTGATAGTTGTTTATATTGTGCAAGACTTGAGATCATATATTATCGAATCTAAATTTTAAAAACTATGAAAACACTAAAACTATCTTTTATAAAGAATTAAAAAGACATAAAACTATTCAACCCTCCTTCTAGTTTTCCACATCGTATGTTCTCTGGTTACCACTAATAAGTGGACCCTCCACATCAGAAGATAATTAAGATTATACTCACTTAAAAGGTGGTTGTTACTATTATCAACAAATAATAGTTTTGTCGAAAAGAAGATTATGATTGTCGCTATGGCAACCAAATTTGAAATTAAAAAATTCAATGGGAGTAATTTCTCATGGTGGAAATTAAAGGTGAAAGTGTTAATACAAATAAACCATGAAAACGTTTATTTATATCTTACAATCTTTTTATGTTTTGTTGATTGATGAGGCGAAAAGTGTACCGCTTTTAAGGGGTCATTTCAGCCCGAATTCGAGATTATTTGATCAAATATTACCCTAAATCGTTCCTTTTGTCATTTTAGGTACTTTTGAGGAAGAGTCTGAAAAAGGAAGCATTTTGGAAGTTTTTGGAGCATAAAAGTGAAGAAAACGACAAAGTCTCAAATTTCCTTGCTGGGACAGTACCTGACGGCGTCAAGCCTTTGTACATGACGGCGTCAAAAGTTACAAAAGAGGTGGAAGTGGAAAATACACGTGACGATCCAGAGAATTTTCAAGCTTAGAGCCTGACGGCGTCACCAAGGCCGTAAAGGTCCAAACACTAGTGACGGCCCAGAGCATTTCTACACATGACTGCATTACAAATAGATCTAGGCAATACGATTTTGTCATGGCGGCGAGTTGACGGCGTCACGAGCTAACACATGACGCCGTCACGATGTAATATCTATATATAGTTTTCCAAATTTCATTCATTGGTGTGCAACTTTGAGGGAATAAACCCTAGTCCAAATTTTATCAGCTTTTCAAGGGTTTCAACCCCTTGATTCTTTCATGTTCAATTGAAGATAAGTATTCCTTCAAATCATTCAATATGTCTATGTGTTGTTTGATTATATCTTACGCTTGTCTTCTATTTAACATGCTAGGCTAGATCTTTATTGTGTTTGCTTAGATGTAGTGAAACCTAGATGTTAATTATGGGTTGATTGTTTGTTTATAATTGTTACGGATGATTGTATTCGATGTTAGGCTTAAGAAAACTGGCAGACTTCCATTGGTAACTTGCTTGAACGTCTTAAGAAACATGATCGGAGGTGTACTACGATTTTTGGTTGTATTTAATGTGTAGGAGAATTCTAATGATCCCATGTTAAGAGCTTCTAACGGCTCGACATAGGAGTGAAGTAGGATCCTATAGAGTTAGGGAATATTGTACACGGCCCTACGACTAGTATTAAGGAATATGACGCGTCATCCATGCAATTGTAACAAGCTAATCAACTTGTAAAAGATATCTAGGGAGTAATGAAATCTAAGTAAACACAACTTTCCTCGTTATTGTTTCCACCACATTAGTATAATTAGTTTCATTTTCATTTCTTTATTTTAGTTTGATTACATTAGTAGTTAATTGGGTTAGTTGGCTAGCAACTAATTCCGCCCACTCTTCCAAAACCCAAGATTTTTACACTGCTTTTATAAAATATAAAAATACAAAAAGAATCATCCCTCACCTCTAGACCTAGTTTAGTAGGCTTTCTAATCCTAGCGACACTATTCCTGAGTTGAATGATCAATCCCCCGGTACTTGTCACTATACTAAACTACAACGAACAGGTACACTGCCTGGTGGGGATTGCAAGCTTCTCAAGATCCCTTGAGAGGTAAAACCTGTTGCGAGGGTGCAATTCCCACGTATCATTGATAACAATCGTAAAATCATTTTAATGAGATAAATAAAATACGTAAGTTTTCGAGCCAATAGTTTCCTAATTCATTTCACTAAACAAATAAACCATCAAACATTTATAGTTTACATAAAGTCAAAACCGTTTTTATAAAAAATTTATGAGTAATACTTGTTACTTACATTTTTATAAAATACATAGATAAGTTTAAACAAGACAAATATGTAAGTAAATGTAATGCGTATTATTGACCCATAACCTATGACCCATGAACCTTGACCCAAAACCCATGGCCCATGATCTTTGCATAATGCATGACATCATGTTGGGTACCCATGACTCAAATTTCATGACCTATAACCCAAAGTCCATAACCCATGACCCAATATATGCATTACATCATGCATAACATCATGTTGGGTACCCATGACCCATGACCCAAAACCTAGAATTGTAACCCAAAATCCGGACTGAAATTACCCAGTTGCCGGATCCCTTGGATTACACTGGTCGGATCCCTTTTCCAAGGGATTCGGCTGATCATCCATGTAGCTTTTTTCTTTAGTGATTCTCTAGGTTCCTCTTAAAGGCGAGATCACTACATATTGCATAGAAGACTTGCAAGCTCGAAGAGATAGGTTGCTAGGCTTCGTCATCATCACAAGATCACTGAAGTGTTTCTTGTAGTTGGTTCATCTTAAGTATGTCATACATGTGTTGTGTTAGTTGGTGTTGTTAGGTTGTGGTTCCTCCATTATAAAGGAACTCGGTATTTAACTTTAAACCAGAAAAAGTGTAAGCGACGATGGGTTGGTTCTACCAGTGTTAGAACTCGGTATTTAGCTTTGTACCGGATAAAGTGTAAGAGACGTTGTGAATGCTTCTGATGAGGCGAAAAATGAAACACTTTTAGGGGGTCATTTAAGCCCGGAACTGAATTTATTTGATCAAATATTGCCCTAAATCGTTTCTTTTGTGATTTTAGGTATTTTGGGAGTGAAATCTGGAAAAGGAAGCAATTCGGACGTTTTTGGAGCATAAAAGTGAAGAAAACGCCAAAGACTTAATTTTCCATGCTGGGAACAGTGTGTGACGGCGTCAAGAGGAACAAGTTGACGGCGTCAAGAGTAAAGATCATGACGACCCAGTACAGAAATGAAGGCGTCAAAAAGAAGAGCATCAAGAGTTAAATGTGTGACGGCCTGGAAAAATGGAATACATGACGGCGTCAGATGTAGATCAAGACAGTCCGAGGATTATTTTGGCGGCGAGATGACGGCGTCACAAGGTTGTTCTTGACGCCCTCAGCCTCTATTATCTATATATAGTTTTCTAATTTTTATTCATTGAGAGGAACAAGTTTGGAGAAACCCTAAGGCCGAACCATATACGTATTTTACAGCTTTTTCAAGGGTTTTCAGCCCTTGAACCCTTACATGTGTTATTGAGATAAATATTCTTTTAATTCAATCAATATGTCTATGTGTTGGTTGTCTATATCTTGTGCTTGTCTTGATTCCACCATGCTAGGCTAGATTTATCTTGTGTTTGCTTAGATCTAATGAAACCTAGATGTTAATTATGTGTTGATTACTTGTTTATGGTTGTATTGGATGAATGATTTCAATATTAGGCTTAAGAAAACTGGCAGATCTCCAATTGGTAACATGCTTGAACGTCTTAGGAAACATGAACCGCAGGTTTTATTGGTTGTATTTAATGCATGAGTAAATTCTAATGATCCCATGTTAGGAGCTTCTTAGCCGGCTCGACATAGGAGTGAAGTAGGCACTCATAGGATTGGGGAGTTAAGTATGCCACCTCATGAATGGTATTAAGGAATACAATCCGTCATCCACGCAACTATAACAAGTAATTAACGTGTAAAAGATATCTAGGGAGTAGTGAAATCTAAGTAAACACATTTCTCCACTTATTGCTCACAACCTTAGTTTAATTTAGTTTATTTTCATTTCTAGTATTTTATTTTGATTGCATCTTAGTATTGGGTTAGTTGACTAGCAACTAATTCCGCCCATATCCTTCAAAACCCGAGATTCTTACTTACTTTCTAAAAAAATATAAAAATACAAAAATAATCATCTCTCATCTCTAGAACTAGTAATTAGGTTTTCTAATCCTAGCGACACTATTCCTAGCTGAACGATCAATCCCCCGGTACTTGTCATTATACTATACTACATCGATCAGGTACACTGCCTGGTGGGGGTTGTAAGCTTCTCGAGATCCCTCGAGACGTAAAGCTTGGTGCAATCCCTATGCATTAAGTTTTTGGCGCCGCTGCCGGGGAATAGTTATTGTCTAGGTTAGAATCTCTTTTTATTAGGTCTACTTGCTAGATTCCTTTCTAGTAAGATTTTATTTTTATTTTTAGGTTTTCTTTAGTCTATCTTATTTCTTTGTGTTTTTGTTCGTAACTTTTCATCACCCGACATCATGGACGATGGGAACATCTTTGAACCCGTCATCCCACCACAACAAAACCCACCACTAGAACCTCTTAGGCCCCGAACCTTAGGAGAGTATTCCCGACCTAGCCACCAAGGCTACCGAAACACCATTGAGCTCACCGGAGCCAATGTGACCCCCTTGCGATCCGACACCATCCGGTTGGTGCAAAGCGGATGTGCATTCCATGGACTTCGTTCCGAAGATCCAAATCAACATCTTAAGGACTTCCTAAAAATCGTAGACTCCATAGACCTAGATGTTGCAACTAGAGAGACAACCCGATTACGCCTATTCCAATTCTCTCTACGGGATCAAGCTAGTCAATGGCATGAGCGTTTACCCGCGGGATCCATCACCACATGGGATGATCTCACCACTCGTTTCCTTGCTCAATTTTTCCCACTGGGGAGAACTACTAAGCTTAGAAATGACATCTTGATGTTCCAACAACGTCAAAATGAATCTCTTTATGAAGCATGGACTCGTTTCAAGGACTTACTCCAAAAAGTCCCTCATCATGGCATAGATCTTTGGCTCCAAGTCCAAATCTTTTATGACCATATCGATCTCTCTACGAGGCGAGCCATTGACCAATCGGCCGGTGGTAAGCTACGTGATCTAAGTGCGGAACAATCATGGGAACTCATAGAAGATCTTGATCTCTATGACAACGAAAGTTGGAATGATCCCCGTGATTTGAACAAAACGGTCAAGGCAATATCCTTGACTTCGAACAACTCTAGCATTCCCGACCGTAGGATCATGGAACTTGAGGACCAAGTCAAGTTTCTCATGAAATCTTACGAAGCTCCTAAGCCTTCAAGCCAAGTGAACAAAATCACTTCTTCATGCGAATTATGTAGTGGTCCCCATGACACTCATGATTGTGTGGAACTCCCCGGAACAGCTTTTGCGGACTACGCATCCTCGCGTACCGACGAAGCGGGAGATAAGTGGTACACTTTCAAACCCGAGCCAAACCCTTACGGTGATTCCTACAACCCCTCTTGGAAAAATCACCCAAACCTTAGGTGGAAACAAAATCAACCCAACTCTTCCAATCCGCCTAATCGTTACCAACCAAACGGTCCACCCTCCAACCGTACTTTCAACAACAATCCTTCTAACAACTATCGTAGTACCAACAATCTTGAAGGGTTGATGTCTAAATTCATGGCATCTCAAGAAGCTCGCATATCTAAGTTTGAAGCCGATTTCAAACAAAAGCAAAGTGAGATGACCACCAAAATTGACGCATTGTTGAAAGTCCTCAATGACCGAGAAATGGGAGCACTCCCAAGCGACACGGTCAATAATCCGAAACTAAACGTTAATTCCATATCATCAGTTTCGTCACCCACTTCGTGTCCACAATACTACTCGGTTAAATCAACGAGCACGTGTTTCAAACAAAACCAAATTCTTCAAAAGGACCAATCAAATAAAACCCCCGATATAAAACCGGTCAAAAGTATAGTTGAAACACCTCCTACGCAAGACCTTGACGATGAATTCAAGGAACTTCACCTTGAACGCCCCGTCATTGATGTCTTACCCCGTGCTCCCTACTATAGTGCCCTCCTAGAAAAATATGAGAAGTTTAAACTAGGTAAAAATGGGACCACCTTTGTTCAAAACAAGTTGCCTAAAAAGCTTGATGATCCGGGTATATTTGTTTTGCCTTGTAAGATAGGAAGATCCGAATCTTTCGACACACTAGCCGATTTAGGGTCAAGCCTCAACTTGATTCCCTTATCCCTATTCACCACTCTTAAGCTAGGAAAGTTAGAGGAAACGGAGGTATTGATAGGTCTAGCGGATGGGAGTATTGCCCACCCGGTTGGAATGATTAAGGATGTAGTTGTTCACGTACGAAAGTTAACTATCTTAGCGGATTTTCACGTCCTAGACATGATTAGTGACACTACATGCCCATTGTTGGTAGGAATAAGATTTTTAGCAACCGCTAGCGTCATGATAGATTGTAAGGAGTCTAAGATAGCGGTAGGTGAAGGCGATACTTGGTCGGTGTACGATGTTAAGAAGCATAGTTATGATTGTGATGATGAACCGACACCACACTGGGTAGAGATGAATAGGAGACCATCTACATATGGACCTTGGATAGAAAGGAACTTTATAAGACCTCAACGCCCATTCTATCTAGAAAAGGATTTCATTGAAAAGACACATTCGGTGGAACAACTCATAGCTAGAGATGAAGAGCTAGATCCCTTTGAGGACCCCTTAGTCTTTAGGAAGATGATTGAGTTCTTGAGCGTAATGCCTATTAATATAGAGATGAATAAGTGGAAAAGAGAGGGAGACAAGTGTAAATGGAGGTGGGACAAGCCACCTAAAGAAGGTGACGGATCATGGCATATGAGGATGACTTTGTATGATCCTGATGGAGAAAAGTTTGAAAGGTCATACCGTACTAAGAAAACCGATAGGAAGTTGAAACCTAAGTTTGATCCCAAAGATGTCCTCAAAGAGGAACTCACCCGTATCACGTAGTAACCCATGACCTTGAGTCTAGCTACAAGACTCGTAAATAAAGAAAAGCGCTTCTTGGGAGGCAACCCATGCTTTGTGTGATTTTATTTTGTTTGTTTGTTATTTGCTTCCATATGCATGCTTTATTTTTATTATTGGTAAATCATGTTTCTAAACTAAAAAGTAGAAATACTTTACTTTGTTGTTTTGGCCTAGTCTTAACTTCACCCAAAAGGTATTTTTGCAAAAGATAAGTGTAAGAGGAAACCCCAAATATGTTTTTAAGAAACAAACCGATCATGATTCTCCACAATATTAAGTGAACATGTATATTCGTATTTGTTAGAGTCAAATGCTTGTATTGAGTCATAATGAAGTTTTGCAGGATTTTCCAGGAAGTAGGACCAAGTTTTTCCAGAAATTTTCCGGAAACTTAACACAAGAATTTCTGCAGGTCACTTCTGACGGCGTCATGAGCTTGCTCTTGACGGCGTCACGTGTAAAAATCTGGAAATTTTACCTGTTTTGTTTTTTCTAACGGAGTTTTAAGATTTTTGTCGAATTATTAAGTTTTATAATCTCCAGGAAATCTGCAAACTTCATTCCACAAGCATTATATCTTACTTTGTTTTCTAGGATTTAGTAACTTATGTAGATTGCCGCCGATTTTATGCGAGGTTGTCTTGTTTGTTTTCTCAAGATTTACAGGTTATATATGACAAGAAGATGATTTATATTCTGGAAGGGAAGTTTTGATTGTTCATTTTCTTGGAGGAAGATCTAACCTGGCCACCTTATTATCCATACTGAGCGAATCAGGGGAGTATTTGATTTCATTCTTTTTACTTATTTCACTTTTACATTCTTTACTTGAACATTGGGGACAATGTTTATCTTAAGTGTAAGGGGAGGGTAAAATGATGATACCTTACAAATACACTTTCGCTTGAGTTTGTTTGTTTAATAGTAGATGTGTAATAAAACTATGAGAAATACTTGTTAGTGCAATTTTAGCGCCAAATTTAAATTTTTTTACAACATTTAGGAGTGAAACTTTAGCCATAGCAAGCGTCTCATGGATAGGAGATTGTATGACTAGCACAAAACCGTACTTTCAGAAAAATTTTCCACCCAAATATGTGAGGTTCGCCTTTAGATTTGATAGGAAAAGCATTCATTATTAGTGCTTATGAGTGTACCGGTAGCATTTAGATTCTAGAACTTGCGTTAGTGATGCATCCCGAGACCGCTAGTGAGACGATATTCGTGTAGTAGGATTTACTACATGATAAGAGGCATTAGGATCACCCTTGTGTTAAACCCGTATCATAATTACTTGACCATTTAAGTCATATTACTTGGCTAGTTAAGTCAACTAATTTTTCCCACACCTTAGCGTTGTACTCATTTTTACTACACGAAACCCCTAGTACACCCCTCCGAGCCTATCTTTTCGTTTCTAACTTTAAGCATCTTACTTAAAGGAAGAATTTGTTACACCCCACTTAAATGTACACCTAAATCGCCTTAGCCTTCCGTGTATGCACTCATCTTTAGTGCATTATTGTTATTTGTTAAACCCTAAGTTAAATATCTAATTGATTACATGGTTGCTAAGTCGAGTCATATCCTTGTACATATTGTTGTGGGACGATTGGGACTCATGGGTAAAGTACTTATTTTATGGAGTAATGGGGAAGAACATCATTTATTACCCCCATATGTACGTTAATCTTAAAAGTACTCCAAGTGTTTTGATTATCTTAATTCGAGTCATTAGATTAGTTTATTGTAAAGTATGTAAAAATTCAAGTGTAAGGGGAATTTACATTCCCTATGATGTATTATTTTGGATGGTAGGGTAACAGTGTATGCAAAAAAAAAAAAAAAAAGAAAAAAAAATAGAAAAAAAAAAGAAAAGAGAAAAAAACATACGGACTACCATCCCGTTTCATTCTATGTTTATTTTATGTTTTTGTTATTTTTCATTTATTAGCTTAAGTCGAGTCTAGTCTTGGCTTAGCAACGCCATATTGTACATGTAATTAACCAAGATTGTTAACTTGCCACCAGTAAAGACTGCCTATATCCAACAAAATCTTGTATTTCATATCCCTACACCTAACGTTACAACCCTTTAAAAAGACCTCTTTGATAGTTTATCCTAGGTGCTTACGCCATGTGGTGGAGGTTTTATCCTTTCCCAAGCCTATGGTAATCTATTTTGCTATGACAGGTAGTGAGAGATGTTTTCCATTTCCATATTGTGATATTACTTTATTACACCCTAGAGATGTGAATATCTAAACACTATTTGTGAGGTGCTAGTATATGACCTCCGTGCTTGTCTTTGGTCTTTAGTGGAATGATTATTTGTTGTAATTACTTTTATATTAGTGTTAAATGACCCCTAACTTGTATTTTGACTAGAATAAAAGCGCATTTGCTTGAGGACAAGCAAATCTCAAGTGTAAGGGTATATGATGAGGCGAAAAATGAACCACTTTTAGGGGGTCATTTAAGCCCGAATTGAATTTATTTGATCAAATATTGCCCTAAATCGTTCCTTTTATGATTTTAGGTATTTTGGGAGTGAAATCTGGAAAAGGAAGCAATTCGGACGTTTTTGGAGCATAAAAGTGAAGAAAACGCCAAAGACTTAATTTCCCATGCTGGGAACAGTGTGTGACGGTGTCAAGAGGAACAAGTTGACGGCGTCAAGAGTAAAGATCATGATGACCCAGTACAGAAATGAAGGCGTCAAAAAGAAGAGCGTCAATAGTTAAATGTGTGACGGCCTGGAAAAATGGAATACATGACGGCATCAGATGTAGATCAAGGCAGTCCAAGGATTATTTTGGCGGCGAGATGACGGCGTCACAAGGTTGTTCTTGACGCCGTCAGCCTCTATTATCTATATATAGTTTTCTAATTTTCATTCATTGAGAGGAACAAGTTTGGAGAAACCCTAAGGCCGAACCATATACGTATTTTACAGCTTTTTCAAGGGTTTTCAGCCCTTGAACCCTTACATGTGTTATTGAGATAAGTATTCTTTTAATTCAATCAATATGTCTATGTGTTGGTTGTCTATATCTTGTGCTTGTCTTGATTCCACCATGCTAAGCTAGATTTATCTTGTGTTTGCTTAGATCTAATGAAACCTAGATGTTAATTATGTGTTGATTACTTGTTTATGGTTGTATTGGATGAATGATTTCAATGTTAGGCTTAAGAAAACTGGCAGATCTCCAATTGGTAACATGCTTGAACGTCTTAGGAAACATGAACCGATGTGTACTAGGTTTTATTGGTTGTATTTAATGCATGAGTAAATTCTAATGATCCCATGTTAGGAGCTTCTTAGCCGGCTCGACATAGGAGTGAAGTAGGCACTCATAGGATTGGGGAGTTAAGTACGCCACCCCATGAATGGTATTAAGGAATACAATCCGTCATCCACGCAACTATAATAAGTAATTAACGTGTAAAAGATATCTAGGGAGTAGTGAAATCTAAGTAAACACATTTCTCCACTTATTGCTCACAACCTTAGTTTAATTTAGTTTATTTTCATTTCTAGTATTTTATTTTGATTGCATCTTAGTATTGGGTTAGTTGACTAGCAACTAATTCCGCCCATATCCTTCAAAACCCGAGATTCTTACTTGCTTTCTAAAAAATATAAAAATACAAAAAGAATCATCTCTCATCTCTAGAACTAGTAATTAGGTTTTCTAATCCTAGCGACACTATTCCTAGTTGAACGATCAATCCCCCGGTACTTGTCATTATACTATACTACATCGATCAGGTACACTGCCTGGTGGGGGTTGTAAGCTTCTCGAGATCCCTCGAGAGCTAAAGCCTGGTGCAATCCCTACGCATCAGCTTCTCCGCCAACATAAGAAGCTTGTGGGTGTAGTATTTTCAAATCTCGAGTTGGGTACTCGGGGAGTGGAGTAAGGCAAGGAATGTGACATTGTAGCTGAACCACTATAAATGCTTATGCCAATGGTTTTATCTTTCTTTACCTCACTTCGTACTTAATATTCTCATATATCTATCTATCAATATCCAAAGTTCAAAATGGATTGACATAAGTCAATCTAAATGTTTTTAAAACGAAGTTTTAATTGGTAAAACTATTC